>JBCEWB010666371.1:0-17458 GCA_039654565.1 Peronia peronii
ATCTATCTATCTATCTATCTATCTATCTATCTATCTATCTATCTATCTATCTATCTATCTGTCTATCTATCCATCTAGTGTGCCTGTCTCTTCATCTGTTTATGACTATCACCTATTTATATGTCTGACTGTCTGTAAATGTGGCCGTCTTTTTGTTTATCTAATTTATCTGTCTGCTCGTCTTCCTATATATCTTTTCTGTCATCCGGAACAAATTAAACGAAAATCGCTACGATCTTATACACATGTGGCTAAAGGTGGAAATACGAATGCCTGAAAGCATTCGTTAATTTCAAGTGCTCTTGCGAACCTTTAATACTTTAGGTCCAATGGATAACAGATAACCTGTTACTGAATGTCATAATCGCGCACCCCCATCTATTGCCCAGCTTGCAACAAGTACCCGGACACCGGTATATGATTTAGTGAGCAACGTCAGTCCTAAAAAAGACAACGAAATGTCAACGCAATACCACATTTCCGTCCCCTGTGTCACATTCACTGTTACTTGTGGATCTGCCTGTTAGTCTGTTTATCTGTGTTGATCGATCACTGGTTCGTGCTTTGGTCTCTGTCTGTCTCAGTCTCTGTCAGTCTGTCATTCCTTGTCCCCTCCCCCCCCCCTCCCCCAACGGCCTTTCTCTCTCTGTCTCTCTCTCTCCCTTGTTTTTCTCTGTCTGTTTCTGTCGGTGTATATTTTTGTTTCTCTCACTCTGTCTGCCTTTCTCTATCCGATAAATAAGCGTGGAATCAGATTTTTAAAAAAATGATTCAACATAAAACTGCCGTCAGATGACAAGTGCAATATAGATGTAAAAAAATATAATGCAAAAATTAAATATTTTGTACACAATTACAATCCAAACAATGTTTATGTGTAATTTCTTTTTGTCTTTCAATGTTGCTGTGCTCTCATGTCTACAGATGCAACTGTTACAAGCAATAAACCAAAGGCAAACTGTATATTATATCACCGTTTGTGCAAACTCAACTCGTTTCAGCGCTGAGGTATCGGAATTCCGTGACTGGCATATCGAGCCGACGTTAAAAATACTAGCAGCAAGCAATGATTTCGTCTGATTACTCCGTTCATACTGAAATCTTCTCTCCAACATGAGAGTTAACGCGACATGAAACTTTGTTCCATTAGAAGGAAATGACGTTAAATCGGGCACACATTGGGGAACAAGGCAGTAAATGTCACTAGCCAGTCCACAGGTACTTGAGTGGAATCGGCAAAGGAAAAATAAACGAGTGCACCCTGAACAGACTTGGAGATAGAGCCTGACACAGAACTCAAGGCCACTAATCTAACATGGAAGGATGCCAAGGGAATTGCAGGACACAAGGTTTCAGAAAAAGCCGACGGGATTTCGGGCCGGAAGTATGTCATACGTTTTCCTAAGTAATTCAATCACTGACACTTCTCACTACTGTTATTTAGAGGGCCTCTCAGTTCAATAAGCTCATGGCGAAGAGTTCTAACCATACCGTTCTAACCACGGTAACAGAGTCAAGTCAAGAAGTGAGGCAAACTTACGGACCGAGGCAAGGCCAAAGTCATGGATCCATGGGATTGCCAGGAATATTGGTGCCCAGCGATCCACCCAAAGGTGATTGACCACTGGTGGAGCCTAATGTGTCAGAGTGAAGATAAATAACTAACAAGTTCCATCACAATTTTATTTTTTTCCGCTTATTCAAATATAACTTAATACAACATTGACAGACGACCCGTTGCCAGCTATTTAAGATGCTCCACGGGCAAATCTTCGAACATCCCAGTGGGAGTTATTTTTTGACCACCTCTATCATTTCCCTTTGGTAGACGAAATGCCCCCTCTAACAACAAAACAAAACAAAACTGACAAATGGTTTGTTTTTTGTTTTTCTAAGGAAGAATTCAGTCCCAGTACAACAGAATAAATTCTCTGAGGGATGGAAGACAGACATTTACTTTCCCACTGGTTTTGAGGACGTCATTTCGCTGTAAAACAGGTCACATTAAATCAGTAGCAGGGAAACTAACGATAAGATGTTCGATCTTGTTTGCTTCATTAAAACTGATGGGGAGATCAAAAGATTAGATAATCGCTGCCAGACGACATAAAAGATGCCAAGATTGATTTCGATGGTGGTCAAAATATTGCGGTGGTGATTTCCTTTCTTTCTTTTTTTTTTTTTCTTAATCATAAAATTAGAACGATTCTCGCATCTGAGATAATTTGTTTACTTGCTCATTGAGAAATCGGATCAGGTGTTTTGAGATCTTTCAATTTTTCTACATATCCAGTTCAGGTATTGTCTCATGACTGCAACGGCATCTACGAAACAACAACGCTAATAGTGGTCTATGTTTTGATGATGAGCTTTAGTTCAAAATGCAAAAATATCAGTGAAAGTAAGAGAAGAAAACCATATGAATGTAAGGAAAAAAAATTCTACATCATTTAAACAAAAATATGTTCAGCGCAAATTTTTACGCCGCCACTTTAAATGCTCTTCACGACCTGTTCTGCTTTGTCTTTTCGGCACCAATCTTGCAAATCGGAGTCAAAACGAGGTTCCATATTTCACAGGAGAATCCTATCCATTGATTCTTGGTCTAAAAGTCGGACTAAAATAACACTATCTCGTCATACAGTAGACTGATAACAGGAGTGCTGGTATCTTTGGTGCTTTACCACAGGAACACTAAATAATTATTCACCGGACTAATGCAAACACTTAAACTATATTCTAAGAGAGAAGTTAAAAGAAACTATTTACCCAAAAATGAAGCAGTTTTAAAATAAATAATTTGGTGCAGAAGATACGACAAGATCAATTTCCATCTCGAAATCATGAACATTTGAAAACACAATTAAAGACAAAGACATCACACCAGAGAAATCCGCTATTCCAGATGGCTGCATACGTCAACGGCAGCGAACCGTAATGATCTTAGGAACAATACAAATTACTTGTAGATATGGATTTGAGACTAGATACTGCAACAGAGTGTAGATGAGAGAGCAAGTTTAAAAAAAAAATAATAACAACAAAATAGCCTCCCCCTTCAAACGAAAACATAGGTCTTTCACCTTTGATAATGATTCTCAAGCTTTGATCCACTTTGCTATAACTTGAAGTTGGTGGTGGCCGTGCACTTAAGTTATATTTAATTCGTGAAAGTCTGATGTTGGAAGAGATATCATTGTCTTTCTCATAGATCTCCTCAAGGTTGTATATAATCTATTGACCTGTTATCTCCTTGAACTTTCAAGCATTTTTTATTTCGAAAATGTGAGCAAGAAAATTCCATTCCAATGCACTACGGCATGAGGGTCAGATTGTTTTTTTTTTGGGGGGGGGGGGGGGAGGGTCGGCTTTTTTTTCCAGATGCTGAAGAACTCTCCGCCTTTGTATATTCAGACTCCCAAAATTGACACAAGAGAGTGACATTACTAATAAAACACTTTGGTCTGGACACACAACTTTTCACTTGTTGTGGACCTAATGAGTGTCCTTTTGTGAGCCCATGCGTTTTCTGTGAACACAGGGTGTCATTTACTTTTTGTAAGCTCACAAGACAGCTTTCTTTTTTTCTGGTCCTACGGCTTATCAATATTTATGAAAGTACCACAAACACTGCAGCTTCTTTCGTTTATGCCGACGGTTGAAGCAGGCTGTATTCTTCTTTAGTGCCGTCGTAGCAGTTACTTTGAATGGTTGTCCTTCCTGTTCTTGCAGTGCCTTTCGTGATAGTAGCTGCCAAGGAATGGTGAGTATAACCAATTGCAGTATCTCAAAGTGAATGACAGTATACCTGTATTGGTCTGACTTTTGATGTTTGGTTTCCTGTGTTAACCATGTTGATTATTTGTAGTCCTCAGCTCTTTCCCGAATTAAAGCAAACCTGTGGAAACAGAACTGCGCCAGGCAGATCTATCTTTGTTTTGTTTTTTTCTCCTATGTCCAAAGGTCGATCTTGTGGGCATATTTATGTCAATATTTGTGAATACACGAATCGTAACTTCTTCTGGATACACAGCGCTCATGTATTGAGAGAAAACAAAAACGATATTCAATTTGTTACAGTTAGAAAGACACAAATCATAATATCTATATGAGAACAGTTGGAACAGAAAGATTTTGTTTGTTTGTATTGCAGTTTAACGGCATATCAGCATGATCACAGCTATATTGTGCCAAACACGGTGAACAGAAAGATACAGTGCAATGCAGTGGGTGAAGATTTGTCCAGCACTGCTTAACATTTACAGTCACTCTCTTAGCCTAAGAATGAGACAACATAATATATCTCTACCTGCTTCTAATTTCCTCTTGTTTAATGATTATTCCTTGTATGTTCCCCACTTTATTTGAAGACTATTTTAGTATGCACATTTCTGTTCACGATAATGGAATCATGAATAAATGCATGATCTCTATAATGAACTACTCGATCGAGGATGATGCCACCTTGAGGTGGAAAATAGGAAAGATTACATTTAAGATATTCATAGTCATTCTTGTCCATTGAAGTTGGAATGATTATTGATGTAAGTGTGTACAGTATGTGTATGAAATGTGCGCCCGTTAGAGGGGGGAAGATTGAAAAGAGAAAGCTACGGAGAAATAAAGAAAGAGACATAGAAGAGAGAAGAGAGAGAGAGAGAAAGACAGACAGATCGAGAAAGGCAGAGACAGAGATAAAGGGAGAGAGATAAAGAAATGGAGGAAGAAACTGCTGTCCAAAATGATTTTTATTTGTTTACAAATTCAAATTAATTGTCTTCTGAAGTTCCTTGTAACAGCTGAGCAAACAGAATACATGCAGCTATTTGATTTTTATTTATTTTATTCTGATCGAGTAATTATTTCTCACTCCAAAAGTGCCTATTGCAAACACTCATGTATGATGACCTCGTCACTCACCGAGTTGGGAAGTGCACGAGTGCCCGGAGCGAGTTTGGGATTGACCGAGGTTCAATAATAATGCCCTCAGCTGACAGGATATTTCCGCTAGTGATAATTATTGTCACCTCATGCCGGGGAAATGGAGAAACTTGCTCGTAGCAACAATGGAAATGACGGTGAAGTGCTGTGCATTCTCAATCTATTCTCAACGCTACAATTACTCTTACTGTCCGATTAGAACTGAATGACCCCACATATCATAAAATATCTCTGCATTGGAAAGACAGAGATCCATTAGATTTTGCAAAACATGTACTTTCACTAATCGTGATTGTAAAGAAATTTGTTCTCTCTCTCCCTGCCTCTCACTCTTTCACTCTCATTTCTTTATTTGCCTTCAAGTTTTGGTTACCCTCTTCCCTGAAAATTTTATCTATCACTTAGGAATTATCATATGAAATCACGCTTTACACTAACGTTGATGAAGAAATATAATATTGCATCTTATTTGAACTTTGATGTTGAATTTTAATGTTGTTTTTGTCATACTGATGAGGAAAATTCATAATAAATGTTGCAAAAATCTTCAACATAAACCCCCCATATGTAACACAATTCTTCAACATTCTTCCAAATGATCGTATTAAGAACGTAGAGACATGCAAAATTTCTTGTCTTTATTTCTTTCTAGCAGATGGATATTAAAAGTGCAGTTGAGCCATTAGATTGTCTGACTAATCTAGTAGTGTTACAGAAATACTGTTACTCACGTTCCTTTATCGAAAGAAAATCCGAGAGTTTACCCTGCACAGCTAAATGTATTTTGACGAAATGGGGTTTTCCCCATGAAAAACGCTGCTACGGGAAATCACAATTAGTTTAGCCATTTTTTGTTTAACATATGGTTTAGTAATGCAGGTTCAAGAGGATGAAGTGAAGTTGATTAGAACGTGGTTGCTTTTCAATATGGTGAAAAAAAAAAAAACTGGGTCGGGAAAGTTTTAAACTATGACCAAAAATGCGATTTCTTTTGTCAAAGTATGTTAGAGTAGGCCTAGAAAAATGAACAGAGATAATGGACTCGTTAGGAATCTCCTTGTGATCACATGTTGGTTATTAACTCTTCGTTCGTTAATATTGTGAGTTGTCATGTGACCGATAGTTTGTTCCTCTGTTTTCATTGTGGAAGAATTCATACAAAATGGGCCATTATAGTGCAGCTTATGAATGTAACAATAGTGCTGCGCAGGAGCAAGAGGATGGATTGATTAACTTTCGACGCATCTCGATTGAAAAGACACGTCGTTTTGCACCTTTGCTCACACAACGATTTCAGTTACTATGTGGTCGAGTCTCTTGCCATGCGGACATTCCATCTGTGACCTTGTTATAGAGTTAAGAATATCCCAGTTTGTGGCCCATGAAAATGAAGAGATTAATCTTCAAACAGCTCAATCAATATTGTAACGTTATGGACTGAGAATTCTTGAAGTAGGATAGTAACTATCATTTATCCGGTATCATTCTAGTAATTGCCCTGACAGGAGTATTACTAGACACGACATGTCCAGATTTCTCCTTCTTTCTGTTTTTTTTTTTATTCCTGGCTCTTCCCTAGCAGCGCCCCCCCCCCCTCTCCCCCTCTCTCTCCCTCTCGCATTTCTTTCATAGCGCTTTCTCTCGCATAATTTCTCTTTCTCTTTCGCCATTTCATTTTTCTTTTTCTCATTCTCTCATCATCCCTTTTTTAAATCTTAACTTTCATTTCTTTGTCTGTTTCTTCAGGGACGATTTGTGATGGTGACGCATACACACTCAAATCAATGTCTGTTTTAATTTCAGCCTGAGAATTTTTAAATAAAGGCTATCATAACCGTGAGCAGTGGAACAGCTTGTTTTTGTTTCAGTTTCAGTCATAAATTTTTTAGTGAAGCAGTCTTGAAACTTTACCTGCACACCGACAATATGGCACTGTGACCCTGCGTCAATTCACGCATCAATGTCCGCACTACAAATTTTCATAACCGGGAACGACTATCGGCACACTGTTATCAGAACGAGCAAATTTAACAGATGGATAGCTGGTCATTAATCAACCAATCATTGAGACAATAGCCAAAAGAGGGCCGACCGGTAAGTCTGGCCTTGCAAATGACCTTGATTCAGGTTGAAGGCTTTGCCAGGAAAAATCGCCTGCCCGCATTTTGTGTAAGGTAAAACGTAGTTAGAAAAACAGTTAACTGCGACTCAGAGTATCCGCTTCAGAACGCAGATGGCTATTCATACCGAGAACATTGTTTTTTCAGCAGATTTTTCGCTCTGACAATCTGTAATAGATCAACGATTGCCGAGTCACAGGAACTCGGATCTAGTGTTATGCTTGTCGCTATTATTCGCTTTTTTTTTTCGCATTGTAAACATCAGCATGCTTTGATGTCAGTCAGGTTAACCCATAGTCAGAATGTAATGGACAAAATTTGCCATCATAGCTTGGTTTTCCATAGAGATGATCTAATGTTATATCGAACAGTTAACAAACATCAGCGACGTCTGCACACAAGAACAGCAACAATAACGACAACAGCAACATTTATATCATCTAATTAATCTGGCATTAGCTCTATCTTGACAATAGAAAAAACATGAAATGAAGCAAACAGTGCAAACGTGATAAAGATCGGAATGCCAGTAAAATTTTAAAACAAGAAACACACACACACACACATACACAGAACAAAAATGAAAACGATTTATCTTACAGAAAAAGTCAGTTTTATGCACGATAAAACTCAGCATCATCAAAGCAGGGGGGGGGGGGGGGGGGGAGGGGAGGTGGTCCTCATTAAATGGACGTGCTCCCTTGGTCAATGAACTGCGGTCGTCAGTAGAAACGACAGAAATAAGGGTCATTTGCCCATTTCATTTGTTGGAAAAAACAAAAAGAAATCCTCGATTTTATGCTTCTCTACCCCTTCCCCATCGCCACCATCCATATCCGTATAAAACAAATTTAACTACACTTTTACCGAAGCGCTTTCATCATATAAAACCAACTGCACAGCTTTGTCGTGGCCATCTCTTACATTTAACATTTCTACATCTCCCGAGAAAAACTCGATAACAAATGGGCTCTCTTTCAAAATAACCAGGTTTTTTTTCTTTTCAGGTTTCAAATCTTTGTCAAAGAAATGAACACTGAAGCCTCCGTTGCATGGTTTAGAAACAGTTATCAGATCTAATTATTTTATTTCCAAGGTTGGTTTAACATGTCAGATACTTTATCAAAATGTAGTCACCTGCCACTCGTGAGCCTTTTAAAGCAATGTGTCCGCAGTAGCTGCAATCGTACTGGTTTAACATATCACGTTTGCACATTTTTTATGTAAACTTGTAAATACGATTTTCTAGATTCAAGTCAAGTTTTAAAGCAGTAATACAGAAATTTAGCTGGATAGGAGAACAGTTACGGATTTTGTTATATATAATTTTCATTTCTGTAAGATTGCAATGGTGAAATTGCCTACTTCTATAATATATGCTCACAATATCACAATCTTTGTGATGTTGTTTGAAGGTTGAACGAATGCACAGACTGGGATGTGGAGTGTTTAAATTAACCTTGAACAGTTACAACAGTGAATGGAAGTGATTTTGTCACAGTGGGAGTGAAATTACATGAAGCCAAGACAACACGAAAGTTTAAAGGCAATAGATAAAGAAGGAAAAAGTTAAACTAAACTATGGTCAGTTGCAATTTATGTGGCAGGATTTGTCTCTCATGCCTTGTCCACTATAACCAAAAAAGAGAATGCTTCTCTAGGTCATAAGCATATATTACCCGTGGTCATTTATGATCAAAAGAAGCTATAATAGTTAATGAAAGTGGTTCTATCGTACATCTTACATGCCAAAAGAGGCAATATTTAAATACACAGCGATGTCAAGGTCTGTTTTCTCTTACTTAGGGAAAGACGGACAACTGCAAAGCTGTAACGCAACAAAGGCTAGGAACGGTATTTTATAATTTGACCGTATTTTACTGATACTTCACATCAGTGCATCAGAAAACTATCACTGCCAGAATACGCCGCTATTCGACATGATAAAAATGGCTGAGGTAGCTTCCCAAGGGGGCTGAAAGGCCCAATAAAACTAAATTGTGATTCTGTAGGCAATCAATGGTCACCTAATTAAGCAAAGCAGTACGATCTGAATTGAGGACTAACAAAAAACTATTAATTGACTATTATGTAGGCTACAAGTAACTTACAGTAGGTTAAGCAGATTTACCTTATGTACACAACACTGTAAAACCGTGCCATTAACATTCTGAAGTCCGTCTTAATGGACAAATCACATGATGAACGTAACGAAAGCCTTCAGATCGTGTTCCTCATATTGCACTGTCAAACATGACACAACTGGGTTTTACTCAGCAGGAAACTTTTGCTTACCAATCATTCTGAAAGAGTAAAACATTCGTGAGGGTACAAAAAGACTCTTTCACATTGACATTTTTGTTGACAGCGGTTGTTAGATATTTGATCATCGTGAACAGTAAAAATAGAGAAAGGATTTGAAAACCCATTTTGACAAAATTTAATGAATTTAATGAATATATTTGGAAACTGTAACGCCCGACCACACTGGTTACACATGAAAATGTAGTTTCTATAGCAATGACGCATTACTAACAATTCTAAATAAAGATAACTAAAAGCATAAATAATGATAGATCTGGTAAGTAAATGCCTATGGGGATCGTAATGAATGCCTAGTGTGTGATTATGTAGATGAAAGAATTTTGTATGGGACGATTTCACCACTATAATTGCTGGCAACAGTGAGAACAATATGAGAGAAAAATCAATACTAGCTCATTATATTGGGGTGTCGGTGACCTAGTAAATCAGACGGTCGGACTCAAAATCAGAAGTTCTTGGATTCAAATTCTAACGTAGTCTGGAATTGTGTTCTTGATAAAAACAATCTGCCTGACTCGACCTAGATCTAGGCTTGAACAGGCATTCGAACGTAGGCAGTGCTATTGTGACAACCGATAACGATTTGAACGCCTGACAGACATCCGCTTTCAATGCTTCCCCGGAAACTAAGAGCATAATTTTCAGTACAGCTGTCAGGGTAATAATGGAATGTAAAACGCTTACAGATGTACTTACGGGAATGAACGCTGTACAAATGCCATCTATTATTACAACAGATTCACCGGAAGGATAGCACGACCATAACTTTTTCTGCAACATTTAGTAATTAACAACACGTTCAAGTATCCTTTTATCTATATGTATTCTACATTACAGTGGTCTACCTTTCAAATCTCTGACACATCACACATGAAATTAGAACATCCAATCAGACTTGTCGGATGGAAAATATTCAACATCTGAGTTTGACAGATGATGCTGGATTTCGTCTCTAATTCTGACCTTGTTGATCAATCTGGTTATCAAAATTTCCGGGTAATCTCAGAACTTTGCTGGGAAACCTCGGCATTTCCGATCCCCTGCACCGACTACTCCGGCACCCATCTTAATATATCACCACTGCAAAACTGTTAAACAGCAGGAAAGCGTCGTATCAGGTGGTATAATGATTTCAGAGTAAAGATGATAGTGCACTGATTTTGCTAACGTAAAACCAATATTGGATGAAAGAATTTTATTTGAAATTTGGCATATCAGCTTTGATTGGAACAGAAAATGCTAACTGTGGCTAATTCTGGTTGTTTCAGTGAGAAAATAATTTAAATGTACAAAAACTCAGGGAGACAGGAAGCGGGGATGGGAGGGGGGGGGGGGGATGGACAGATAGAGAGAGAAGGAAAAATAGGCAGCGGAGGGGAGGGAAGATAAAAAAAGAGAAGAAATTGGAGGAAAAGGAGGGAGAAGAAAAATAGAGGAAGAAAAAGAGGAGCGAAACTACTTGCAAAAGTTCTGTCCATTCTAATAGTTTATAGCTTCACTCTAGTTTGTGATTTAACTCTAGTTTGTGATTTGTGTCAATGCTCGTTCAGTTAAAACTAATTTTTTGTGTATGATCCAGGCGACGCCTTCCCCATTCATGGTGCAAATTAAAACGACAGTTTAGTAAGCTTGAAACCTGAGTAGACCTGTTGGTTTTCTTTGTGTTCTCGGACATTTTAATGAGAGTGAGAGACACACGCACACACACAAACACACACACACAAACACACACAGAAAGAGTGAAAGGCAAAAAGAGAGGAAGACAGAGAGAGAGAGAGAGAAAAAAAGAGATGAGCTAGAGAAGGAAGACAGGTTAGTCATGCCGAACTATTGATATAATAAACAATCAACATACATAATCATCAAATCCGATGATCAAAGATCTGAGATTTAAAGATCAGCCCTTTCATTCTGTTTGTTTCGCATCTTATGAAACATTTTAAATACGTCTTTCATAATATTGTTTCTTTATTTATATTTATTTTCATCTCAAGGCCGTTCACCAAGCATCATTCACTATTCATTTTCATCGTTGGTCAGTCTCTCTAGATCAGTGGTTCCCAACGTTTTCGCACTAGCGACCTCTTACCCCAAAGTTTGAAGTCCACACAACCCCCTTCTATTAGCGGCTTGATTAACACATTTTTTATTTTTATTTTTATTTTTTTGTGATGGAGATGGCTAGAAACATCTAACAGAAAAATTATCCAAGAATTGTGTAATTGTACTAGCAAACTAAATCACATTTGTTCTGAAACAAGAAGGCGAAACATACATACACACATACGCACACGCTCACAGCGAGTTGTTTCCCCTGAGTTATTCGCCCTTGGATCTCTAATAACACAGCTCCGCTTCTCGCCCTAGGGAGAGACACTGGAAACCAAATCTAGTCTAGAACTGATCAAAGAAAAGAGGACATTGAGAGAGAGAAAGAAAGAGTAAGAAAAGAGGGTAATAATTACCATCAGTGTATCTCAGCGACCTCGGGAGTTCAAATCCACCAAGGTATGGGAACAATTTCGAACCCGTTTGCCCTTTTCTTTTTCTTTTATTAATGACGCAATAAATACTACTGTCTCTTGGTTTCCTCTCAGTAGGGAAGCCTGAAGTCTAGCCTTCTCGGATAAGAGCGAATATATTTCGGAGGTCTCATGTATCCGTTACATACATCAAAGGATCGTTTGCAGTTAAAAATCGGATGAGTGGGCGGAGACGGGGCTGTCCGGGCAAAATTTATAAATTCCAAATTTTTACTCAAAAATGTCTTCTCACCAAACTGGGAATACACTTACAGCCGAGATGATCCTTCCTTCTTAGGATTAGAATGTTAAATATATAATGAAAACAAATTGTTTAAGTTGTTTACATTAACCCCTCTAATATCAAGCATCTGTCTGTCTGTAGATTCATAATTTGCACTGGATTTTTTCAAAGTTGTACATATTGTAGTATCACAGTACCATTATCATGTCCCTTCACAAGGAAGCCAAAATCATTCAGCCGAGTGGTCAGTTCGGTTTGATGCTCTCCCCACTCATGCTCAATTCTACTTGTTAGTTCGGCTTGACGCGCTTAGCAACAAGGTAGGCTAGACCGAAATCTAGATCTACTTTTCTATACAAAAGAAGTCCTCTGTTACCACACCATAAGTCATCCGACAATAGTCGGAAGGGCTCGGCATCGCTTTTAGCTTGACTTGATGAAAAAATGTTAGGCAGAATATGATCACTGTTAATTAATCCAAGCCATCTGGCTTGTTCAAGCCACCGATCTCCGGCTCACGTTTAATTTTAATTGCCAATTCTAGGTCATCAAGTGGAATTGACAAGTTCACTTGGCTGTGATGTGTTATTTAATAAACATGAATGTAGCGTATCATCATAGGAGCTCCTAGAATAAAATCGAACATACTTAACTGACAATTTCAGCGTTAGATGAGTTTTTTGTTTTTTTTCAACCAATGTCTATAAGGGCATTATTTAAGCATTTAAATAAGAAATATCAACAGAAGCAATGCCTTATTTGTAACAGTTTGTAAGAGTCAATCCTCGAGTCAGGAATTATTGTTAAACATGGATCAAATGTTTGTAATCACAGCTAAACATCTCAACTGTGGGTGATCCCAGCTTTGACCATAATATGACAGATTGATCGATATTCGTAATATGTCTTGTTTCATCATTTCAGAATCATAACTATAGCATCGTGCCAGTATCCATAATCTCTCTCTCTCTCTCTTTATTTAACCCTAGACATGCCAAAGGATTAATCGGCTCAGAACTCGCTCATTATATATTTAGTTTCCTAGTTACACATCTTGCAGCACACAATGACTAGCTCACAATCACATTACCTGTGAGTCTAAAGTGTCATCTCTAAAACATAAAACATCATGAGAGAAATGCTATGATTAAAATCTCATATATCATATTATTGCATAATGTTGTACAAAGACGCCGTCATATTCATGGCGGCTATGTCAGAACTAAAAAGACAGCATGGGAAAACCCACAACTTGTATAAAGCCCGAATGTCACATTCAGAATGGTTTTTTCCCCCCGACTTTATTCTCCTTTCTTTCCCTTCTTTCTGACATCCTATGAAAAAAAAAAGGCTTTCTCTGAACTGGGTGAAATTAGTGGCTTTGAGGATGAACTTTTTTTTTATCTCTAAAATGTTATTACTAGCAAAACTTCACGACATTCGTGTATTATTTTTTTAAAATATGTAGCTTGTGACAACGCCATATTGCCTTGTGGTGCGAAGTTCATCTATATGGCATGCGTGGACACTTTGATGTTAATATTTTGGATGATTTCTTTAATTAATTATCACAAAACGAAAACTCATTCGCTGTTTATATCGTTTCTGTTTGTTTGGCTATTTATTTTATTTCTGTAAATACAAAGTTAGAGGAGTAGGAGTGCAAAGCTATCTACAATGGTGTGCGCACATTTTGACACACAGCTTTTGGACAAATTTTGTTTACAACCAAAAGCATTTCACCAGGATGGTATCGAGAAAATAATAATAATAATAAAAAAGCTTAGAATGGAAGTTATCGTGAAAAATTGAATTATCGTTTTTGTTTGTTTTTTCTTATTTCTAGCAATGTAGGTTAGTCTGTCCTGTGCAACCACGTCAGTGTAATCCGTGACAAAAAATTGCATTCGCATGAAAAATTTCAAACTTAGTGAACAAAAGTTGCCCCATTTTTGGAGAATTCGTTCAGAATAATGATTTTGGGGTCGAGCTCATTATTCCCTTATTAATCCATTTCCGTCCAGGTTTCTTTTATTTCTCACCACTAGATGTGGAGGCAGCCATCTTTTAATCATAAAATAACGTCGATAAACACCTATAACAAGTAAATTCGTTGTTCAAATCTATAAATTGGCAGCGATGGCTCACAAAACAAGACAATATCGACTCGCTTTGATAACCAACAACTTGATAGAATTTATAATAAGTGTCCCGCCAATGGGGCGCTAGCAGAAAATGGGTTACGTAGAATGGGCACTGTCGCATGGCAAAACGTGTTGCTGATAAGAACAACAATCATGATCATATATAATGAGTTGTAAAATCAAAAATGAAGTCTTAATCAACAGTGAAATAATATAATTTCATTTCTTTCATTTATCTCATTTATCACAGAACAACATGTGTCTGACCAGCATCTCGAATGTTGCACTGCAGCACAGTTTATGCCAGATATATAATGCAGAAGTATTTCCCAACAATGCAAGAAAATGCAGCCGGCACAGTTGATGCGAAATATAAAATAATGGCATATTTTATATGCATTGCTGCATGATATTGTGTTGCTGTGAGACAATGCATAGCATTTAATGTTTTGAAGGGATTTCATTGTATTTTTTACTGTAACAGACTGGAACGAGTGTTGCCTTTAAGAGCAATACCTACAAAGCCAATAAAAGAATTGGCATTACAAATTAAATAAAAATAAAACAGTTCTGAAAAGCACCATTCACTAGATCAAAAGTGTCAGCCATCGATATGGTGAGATGAATAGATGGAAGAGAGATGAAACAAGTTTTTCATAGATAAGCTAGCAAAACGATGGGGATCACAAATAGAGAGAAATCATGAACATCAAAAACCCATCGTAATTTGCGTTGTTTGGTCCTGCTAAGTCAGATCGAAAAAAATGACAACGAAGGAGATACACGCATGTGCGCGCGCGCACACACACACACACACACACACACACACACACACACACACACACACACGCACTCACATGCAGAGAGTGAGAGAATAAGGATGATGGATAAAGAAGACAGAATAATATAAGGATATTATGAGAGTAAGAATAACAAATTACTGCAGACAGTTTCAAGCAGAGGATGTTTACTTATAAACAAGCAATGAGATAAAGTATCCCGTTTAAGAAGCCGATCTGATAGCTGAAGTGTGGATGGTTGAGTCGAGCAAGCACTGGCTTTGCCGCTTACGAACTTGACTGTTGGGCTTGAAGGCATGGCGGTCATCATCGATATCGCTACACTGCATAACTAATGGCAGTACTCGAGCACTACACGAACTGCTTTGACAGATAATAATCTCTCCATGATTATGGCCACGTATCGCTCTTTATAATAATCTCTAGCAGATATATTATACATGTACACAACAGCAGTAATTTAGTACATATATCGCACGGTCAAGGAACGGGGAAATGCCCTGATTAAGAAACAGATGTTTGTTTTGGCAGCAAAATAGTACGCCTGTCAGCAAAGTTGACATCAGTCAAGAAACCCTCCGTTCTATATCCCGGAAAATTAAGGATTGCTGGGAAATCTGTATTCTCAATTCCAGCTGATGTTTAATAGCTGCCTCATTAGTGCTGGCGCTCCTGATAGTCAAAGAACGATATCGGAATTTAAAAAATATTCTGCAGTTAATGAATAATAAATGGGGCGACATTAGGTAACTAGGAAAACACGAGGACACATTATCTATCATTCAACAGCAGATATTTCGCTAAGCGTAAAGAAGCTGTGTCAGACCAAACTGGTAATTTGATTAGTAATAAATAATTATTGGAAATGAATGAAAAGATCATTCAGGTAGCGGACTAGTAATGGGATGGCGTTAGATAAAATGAATGGAACCAAATAATATGACTGGGAAACATTAAGAGACTGAGTCAGGCGGTGGAAATTTATCTAGGGACGCGGAAAGAAACTGTGTCAAAACAAACATTGATAATTTGAATAACAATCCGCTGAGAACCGAATTTATCATCAACAACATCATAGCTATAACTGCCTTTGTCTTCTCCCCCCTCCTCTCAAATCAATTGGGAGGCTAATTGGAAAGTACAAAGTTCTTTGACGAAATGCCTTTCCTTTCAACACTATTATCTGTTTCGAGAAAAACGCCACATGCACAGGGTTGAGCGATCTCTTTGTAATACATAATGAACAAAATGCAGTTTTCAGTGAATGAACATGCCTTCAATATTGTAACTGAAAATCATATCATCATATTTTTTAAAATATCCCGTTAGAGTTAGGACTAGGGTTAGGCTTAAGGACAAGGGTTAACGTTAGGGTTAGGATTAGAATTAAGGTTCAATAATCCATAAGCAGGATGTAGTCCAGCCATGAATGGTTGATAGGCACAAAGGCGCCTACCTATCCGCAGCCAATAAATAAACTGCAGTGACAAAGGCTTTTTGTCAATGAACATTAGAGATGCACTTTCATTATCGCCATCAGCAAGAGTTATGCCATCATTTCAAATAGGCTGTCAATAATTATATCTGTGAACGTGGCAAGTATTGTCATCATTACAGTGGGAAATAAGGGTAATTAGAGATGGCTGAGTGATAACCATAATGTCGAGGACGCATGACATACAAAAGCAATAGCTGACAATCATGAATCGAAGTACGGTATATGGACAAACAGAGTCCCACTCTGGGTTTCCTTTGCTCACCGTAATTTTTAAAGAGACTAGAAAATTATCATTCGGTATCCTCTAATTTCTCCTTAATTTCACAATGCAGAAATTAGTTGCGAAGTAACTGAAGACTCGATGACTTTAGGAAGGTAAAAAATTATTAAATTTCTACCGACAGTAAACAGCAATGGCCACAAAGAAAGGCCTTTATTATTTTCTGTTCTACATTATTTATATAACAAATATTCTACTTCTGTTACTACATGCATAAATCGAATTATAATTTACACATAAAATAGCCATACACTGTTTTTGCACACAGCTGGACAGACTCGCAAACCAATTTGAATTTTCTTTATTGAAAAAAAAAATAAAGATTACTAAAATTAAATATCAAATCTGTTGGAGGGAGATGGCAAATGAGGAAAGATGGAAAGTAGATAACTGTAACAACTCGAGGCCTTTTTAACCCCAGAGCTTGATGTAGGCTGTGACAGCGCTGTTTATTTCTGGAGAGGAAAAGAAAATATGAGTAGGTCGGCATGTTAGGAATTTGGAAATATTTTGTTCAGATGGCTACCGCGTCGACCACTACTGAAATGCTAGTCTAGTGTGTGTGCCAAAAAAGAAACGAAAGG
>JBCEWB010666482.1:0-17458 GCA_039654565.1 Peronia peronii
CAACAACAACAACAACAACAACAACAACAACAACAACAACAACAACAACAACAATAACAACAACAACAACAACAACACAACAAACACCACCACCACCACCACCACCACCAACAAAACAACAACAACACCAGCAATAACAACAACTACAGCAGCAACAACAACTGCAATAAGGCAACGACAACTGCAACAATAATAATAGCATCGCAACCAACAACAACAATGACAACAACAACAGTCAATGATAACAACACCCAATGTCAATATCAACAATATGTGGAATACTGGCGAAAATTTACTGTCTCAGATCACCAAAAGTGTGACCAGCGAAACATGAACCGTCGAGATAACCTCCATCACAAGGTTGAAAGACATATATAGAACGTAAAAACGAGACATAATCAGTTATAAACCTCATAACTCAATAAAACTCATCAATGGAACAAATTAATATATGTCACCTCAGAGCCCAAATTTGTGCGTGCAATATTCTCTTGTTCATGCCAATTTCTCAGTACTTTGTATCCAGTCTAGGTAGCTCGGATGCAAAGTGTTAAAATTTGATAAGAGCTAACATTGGAACCTCCGTGACCAACACACTTCGATTTCTGCACGATCTCAACACTGTGTTTTCGATAAAATTGAACATAAAAGCTCGGATCATTGGCCTTTGTATGGTGGAAATGGATGTTTGGGAGAAAAAGAAGAAAAATAAAAATACGCGTTTTATCCCAGATCGAGTCGGGAAATATGTGTGAATTGTCTTTCTCAGGGGCAACAGATGTGGGACCCTCCTTAGGATTCGAATACTAACAAGTGATGATAAAAATTTTATTGTTAAAGATTTAATTAATAACGAGATCTTTGTCGTTCCACAGGTGCACGATATGTTTAATTGGTTGTCCGTGATCATCCTGCTGCCCATTGAGATTGCTTGTGGCTACCTGTACCATTTCAGCGCCTTCCTGGTGAGGGATGTGGGCAATCCTGGATCAAATGAAACGGCGGGCGAAAAGCCACCCAAGATGCTGAAAGCCCTAACAGAACCTGTCCTCTCACTTATTGTGAAGGTAAAAAAACATTTGCTTGATGAAAGAAAACGGTCTTCGACAGAAAGTCTGAAAGTATGGACGAGCAATGAAAGAGACGAGTCAAAATGAAAATAACAAGAATAATGATACCACTATCAACAATCGTTCTGACCAAAAAGCAAGACATTGTTAAACCAATATGTTTTATTTTATCAATATCAGTCACATAAAGAGATAGATAAATAAAGAGGAATCAAATCAGGCCTCAGAGGAAAAAGTTCACAAATGACGTTCAATTGGCAAAATGTATTATCTATCCTTTAAATCTGCAGGGCAAAACAACACAAAAAAAAAACAACAACAAAACAAACACACACGCACATACATTGTGCTTAAAGCAGTATTCTAGAATCAGTGAGTGAGAGAGAGAGAGAAAGAGAGAGAGAGAAAGGTTTATCCGAAAATGGCGATATATACTTCACTTTCAGCTGCTGAAAATATGTCAATGGTCCTCGTCTTTACTTAGTGTCTTTACTCCAGCCTGTGCAAAACAACAACAACAACAAACTATTTTTACTGAATATCTGCATTGTTTGCTCGTAACTGCGAAAAATGTCTATCAGTACTGTGGCTAAATAAAAATAATGAACTAGATATAAAAGATTAGAATGTTGAAGAGAGAGAGAGAGAGAGAGAGAGAGAGAGAATATGTGTGTGTGTCTGTGTGTATGTGTGTGTGTGAGAGAGAGAGAGAATGTGTGTGTGTGTCTGTGTGTATGTGTGTGTGTGTGTGTGTGTGTGAGAGAGAGAGAGAGAGAGAGAGAGAGAGAAAACGACTGAGATTCGTGTAGAATAGGTTCAGGTGCAGGCGACGACGTTAACTTTGGATAATTTAATGTTTATTTTTCAATAAAACTGAACTGCCATTTCCAAATTGGTATCATGTCAATGTATCTCTAATTTATTAGTGAGAGATCTCACCATGTTCTTGTGTAAAACAACAACGGTAACAAAAACCACAGCAACTACACGAACTGCAACAGCTTCAACGCAACAACATCAACCATAATAATAATACCCCACCACCAACAACAACAGTCAATGACAGCAAACACAGCATCAATATCACGCTATGTGATATATTGTCGACCATTTACTGTCTCAGATCAACAAAAATGTGATCAGCGAGATTGCCTCCAAATCCAACAAAACTGGTGACGTCCTCAAGCGTTGGTGCAAGAGCAGCGTCGTACTGGCCAATGAGACTGTTCAACATAGCGAGATCATCACAGTGGACTGCAGTAAAGTATTGACCACCTCACCGCTCCATGATGTTTGTAACAGTTATGATGGGGACAGCGAATTGACGGCAGCATGGGAATCGCTTCAAGAGATCAACAAAACAATACATGTCGAGAGATGTAAGAATTTGCTATGAAATATTTTCTACAATTTGTATAGTATTTATCACTGGTATTGTTTGGTTCCGTGTAGGCAGTTGCCCTTAATCTCTCTTTCTACATTATTTTCATTCTTGTCCCTCTCGCTTTTTTTCACTGATTCATTTCTATTTAAGGCATGCCGTCTTTGAAAAAATCTGATGAAAAAGAGCATCAACATCTCAGTCATGTTGCCTCTACTTGTTCTCAGTGTCGTTCACTGTTGCAAACGGATCTGCTTTACGGCCATGTTGCATTACTATCATAATTACAGTACTTCATACTAATAATGTCAACATCATTTTGAATATTTTTAACCATCTCTTTACTCCAAAAACAGTAATAGTATTTTGATGTAGGCTGACGTTTTTTTCTCCCTTACATTGTGCAACTAACTTCTGCATATGATTTTATAGTCAACATGTTTCGCAGATATCAATAATTTTTTTTATAAAAACTTAAATTGCATACATCCAGTGTAAGCACATAATTTGAACATGGAGCTCAAACAGCGATACAGCAGAAGTTTTATTTGTATTTATTTTATTATTTTTAACCTCGCTGATAATGTCATAACATTAATTGATGGGCATTAATTCTTGCATGTCACTAACACTATGCCAGTTATTATATTTGTGACTGTGCTGATGATGAGTTGTTGAATAAAAATTCACCGAGTGAAACTTTAAATCGTTCATTTTTTCGCCTTTACCCCAGGTGAGAATCTGTTCGCCCAGACCGATCTCAGCGATGCTGCCTGTGGTGCTATCCTGTTAGTCTGTTCTCTCATCCTGCTGCTCGCCGCACTCTTCCTGATTGTCAGACTGCTCAACTCACTCCTCTCTGGCTCGATCACCAGGGTCATCAAGAAGTTTATCAACGCTGACTTCCCTGGACACTGCGCTTACTTCACACCCTACGTGGCTCTGTTGGTGGGTTGTGGGCTGACCATGGTGGTACAGAGTAGCTCTGTCTTCACCTCCACTCTGACTCCTATGGTGGGACTTGGAATCGTTTCCGTGGAGAGAATGTATCCTATGACCCTGGGGGCTAATATCGGCACAACTATGACAGGTATACTGGCTGCCTTGTCACAGAGTAACGAACACATTAAACACGCTCTCCAGATCGCCTTGTGTCATCTCTTCTTCAACATTTCAGGTATTCTTATCTTCTTCCCTATTCCTTTCATGAGGTGGCCCATTGGCATGGCCAAAATTCTCGGAAAAACCACATCCAAGCATCGATGGTTTGCAGTCGTCTACCTCATCATCATGTTTATCATTTTGCCGGGTTTCGTTTTTGGGCTGTCCGTTGCTGGCTGGACAGTTCTCGCTGCAGTTGGTGGGCCCATTGTCCTTTTCCTGCTTCTTATCGGCATTGTCAACGCCATTCAGAGGAAAAGACCATCCTTTTTGCCCAGGAAGCTGAGAAACTGGAACTTCTTGCCTCAGTGGTGTCACTCCCTGAAGCCTGTGGACAGATTGATGGGGCGTGTGTGTACGTGTGGCTACTGCCGAACACTCCAAGAGACCTCAAAAGAAGACGGGCCTTTCGAGTTTACAGTAGAAATGGAAGGTCCAGGCAGCAAAGACGATCAAACCAAACAACCCAATGGCTCACCCGAGTACACTTTGGATGTGGGGGTAACTGAAAATGGGGGGAAGCCAGTCGGAAAGTCGGGATTAATCAATAATGGTTTCCAGAGTGATACACGATTTTAAATTATTTTTTTAAAGCATTAACATTTCCTGCATTGTGAGAAGAAGGACACGCAATTATCTAACAGGAAAGATATCACTCACAAGAAGTTGTATTCGTCTTAATTTAAGGGATTATGAACATTCGCACTGTTTATTGCAGCTCTGACCTGAATAGCTGTTTAAAAACAGCTATGTTTTGTCCTCAGTAGGCTTACTGATTTATATCTAGAAATAACTGTGGGATAGACAAATAAACTCTGGCATATTTCAACAAACACATTCTTTTTCATTACAGCTTAATTATTTCCCATCTTATCTGAACGCAATTTCCAAGTTGTTAAAAGGCAACCTACCGCATCAGGTCATTTTCGAAGAAATTTTATCTACCGTATATTAAAATAGAGATATCAACTTTAATCGCACTTTTCTTGGAGCTGAATTTTCAGGGAAGACGTTTTGAAAAAGAGCATCAGAGCCCCAGGGAAACTGTGAAGAAAGCGATAATTTAGAACCATGAAAATTGGACGAACTCGCTTTTTACCATATTCATTGCACTATCGCCGCTTTATACTTGGGCGTAATGGTGGAAATATCAATGTCAGCCTGTGCAACTGCAAATCAAAGAATATTTAAATCACTCGCAATCTGCTTTATTCCTATGAAGTTAAGCGATTGTAAACGCTCACCACTATTTAACACATTTAGTTGCTATCTCCAGTCCTGTGGGCTTATGGACAGTCATTCAAGAAGGATAGAAAGATGGATAAAAAGATGGACGAATAAATGACTGGATGGATGGATGGATGAATGGGTGATGGATGGATGGATGGATGATAGATGGATGGATGAATAGATGGATGGATGGATGGACGGACGGATGGATGGATGGATGGATGGGTGGATGGATGGATGGATGGATGAATTGACCAGTTGATGGATGGATGGATCTATGGACGAATCTATGAATTATTGTACTGCACACGTCTCGGATAGGAGGCAGAGAAACTTTTTATCTACTGAACAATTATATCCTTTATTGTTGTGTATAATATGATTTTACTATTTGCAATGAATCTTTGATTGTTTTGAACATCAATGCCCTGTTTGGTTTTCAGTTTTTCTTGTAATTCATTTTGTCTCATGTCTCGTTTTCACTACCTTTAATCGTCTTTGTCCTTTCCCTCCTTCTAAGATGTTATTTCAAATAAATTTTAATATTAATAATCATGAACAAATTTGTGTAAAACCCGTTCATTTCTATATTGTTCTGCTCTATATGTCGTTATAAAAGAAGAAATCCTGGTGAAAAAATGATCTTAAAACTTATTGGAGAGGCCCAAGATGTGGCGTTTCTTCACTCAGATGGATCACAATTTGATGGGCAAAACAACCCTTTTTTCCACACTATTGCCAAACCCAGAAATAGTGTGTATTGTTTACTGTGTGGTTAAGAGAGCAAATAACATGATATAAAGTTTTGAAGTTCCTCGTTTTAACAGGAATCGGGTTAACGGACTCGGGATAAAAGAAATCCTGGTTCGACCCCTAGCGGGTGTCCTCGTGAGAGACGGTTCACACACATTTCCTGGTTCGACCCAGCTTAAATAGGGCACTCGACTATTGACAGAGAATGCAATTATTAGATTGATAAAGATATCAGAGTGTTTACAATCAGCCGGCTCCTTTTTTTCTCCCCAGAAAGCTGAGAACGTCCTTGGTGTCTCTGTTGGGTCTGTCGGGGTAATAATAGACAGCCTTTGGAAGCCAGTGCTCCACGGGAATAAGTCTCACATAAATGCCCTCTATTAATATTATTATTCTAATTATTATTATTTTGCCTGTAATCTTAAGAGACGTAAGTAAGCGCTATAATTATTTATAAATTGTTTTCTCCCATCCCATTGTCATCAGTGATCATTGGTTAATCAAGGTAGATCAGGGGTGGGCAATTGCTTTCGCCACTTTCAGAAGGCCGTGGTTAGAAGAGGGCTGCACTTTCTAATATTGATCATATTCATTAGTTAACATTACATTTTATGAAGTGTGAAATACATAGTAATAACAAATAAATATAACAAAAACAATAGAGGTACGCCGATAAGATTTCAATGATTTCTTTTTTTTTTTGTTTAATCTACAAATTACACATCAACTGGCACAAGAAATTTTAATGAGACAAAATGAAGGATTTTTTTAAATGCTTCTGCGGGCCGCAGAAAACTCTGTGGCGGGCCACATTCGGCCCGTTGCCCATACATTGCCCACCCCTCAGAATAGATAATGCATGAGAGAAGCCATGGCGGAGCGTTAACAGTGTGCCTCTGGACGATAATGTGAAAAGTGTTGCTAGTTCGATTGCTAAAATGAGAAGGGGGAGGGGGGGGGGGGACAGGGGGGAGAGGATAGAACCTATGTATTTTTTTTTAGTGACTCAACGGTACCCTGGCTTCTTGGATAGGGAAGCCCGATGTCTAGCCTTTTGGAAAAGGGCCAAATATATTTCGTTTACCTCGTGTGTATATTACGGCAATTAAAAATCGGATGAAGAATAGGCCCAGATGCCTCTGTTCGAACACAATTTCCAAATTTCAAATTTCTATACACAGAAATGCTTATCACCATTTAAAGCCGATATAAACCTAGTTTGTAAGGACTGAACGGCTACGTACCAATTTAAAAAAGAGGAGAAAGCATACAACGAAATAAAAAGATGTGGAATAGATAGACATCAAATGCAACTAACTGATAATGTTAAAAACGTTAAGTAGTTTTCGGCACTTGGTATACTTTTGGTTACAATTCCCTTTCCCTCGACTTATATCATCCCCCGTGGGGGCCCGGGGTATATAAGTAGGTTCTCTGCTCCCACCTGCAGGTGGTGTAAGCCCGCCATCGGGGGGATGTCTCTCATGGAATGCCATCATCGATGTTCCAGGGGAGACATCTCTTTTCTCTCCTTGCTCCTTTCTTCTGTCCCGCTCTCTTTCCTCTCTTCTTCTTAACGTGTAAACGTATCATACCGTGTTTGACACAATATAGCCGTGATCGTGCTGATGTGTCGTTAAACGCCAACACAAACAAACAAACAAGACTTCTGTCAAACCACCTATTCTAGTTTTAAGCATCTGACTTTACTACATGTATTATCATAAAAAGTGTATGTGGAACGAAGGGGCCAATTATTTAATTAAGATTTTACAGACAAACTGGTCCCGGGACTTCAAGTTTAAATATTAAGACAAAAGTACAAACATCTATGGACATTTAGGCGCCAAACATGCACCCTCTCATCTTTTCAAAGAAAGTAACACCCTATGATAAATGTAATAATTTTAAATGAATAAACGATACTGACTAAGTTCATCAATATAAGATACCATTTAAAATAGATCGGTTGAACTAGTTTATGAATTGATTCTGGGATCAACTTCATACAATGAGCAAATCCAGGAACTATCTTGTGATTAAATTTAAACAGCAACAACAATAACAACTTTGTTGCAGTAGATATAGTGTAAGAAAATCTGTGTATTTAACTTGAAGCAGATTCTATGGGAAGTGTTACAAATCTATTTTAAGGGGGGGGGGGCGTCCCGAAATATGGATTTTGCTAAAAAAATGCGATTTTGGGTTTTTGTTTTCCTTAAAAGCCCTGCCTTTTCTACATATAAAAATGGTATAAAAAGTGGATATGTCTATTCTAACGTGTTTGACCAATGGTCATTCAACGGTAGGCCTAGCCTACTGTCAACCAGGATTTGGCTCCAAAAATTCTCCATGTCCATTTTTCGATGAAAAAAAAACTTCAAACGCGTTTTTCTTAAAACCCAGTTTCTTGACAGTTTTTTTTTTTTTTGCTATCTACTTTTTTGTTTCGAAACCGATTCTAACCAAATTTGGTATACATCATTTTCATAACAAGACTGAAAAAACATACATATGCGCGGCTCATTCGGTTGGTAAGTTTTAGAGAAAAATGGGTTTTTAGTATAAAAAAACGGCGAAATTTGATTTTTTGTTACATGGCATTTTCAAACATTTCTAGAAAATTTTCTTTTTCATAGGGAGGGCTGAAAATAAGTAATTTTTTTTTAGATAGTATATCAAACAATATGTTCACCAATCAATTATTTTATCAATTTCCGTTTGAAATTTGACAGAGGAGATATTTTTTAAAATCAGTCAATTTAGCGACGCCAAAATCCAATGTGGCGGCGTTGCCATGATTTTTTTTTTCACTGTTTTCCTCTAATCTGAATATGCCGAATTCGATGGAAAAGGTTAAAATAGTGTATCTTTAATAATAATAAAAAAAAATCACCTCCACGACTCCACATGCGAGATCAGATCATATTCTTAATAACAATGCAGCGCCTCAGTGTAAAAAATTTGTTTCATTTTTTACGATTTTTCTACACGAAAGCAGCAGGAGAAGGTTCCTTGCAATGTTGTCCTGTATTTGGTGCTCACGTTATTGAAGACAAGAATGTTGATACTGGAGTTGATGATCTCTGTGAGTAAGCCTATGGATACGACCAGCAGTTGAGGCTGGCAGATCTCCCATTGATGTCCAGCTCAGGCTCGATAGCCCTGGCCAGGAGGGGACAAATGATAAATATAAGAGATACCGTTATAATATGACTCCAACTTTTGTCTCCTTAGAGATGCCATTACCGGCAGTAATGGCGACACCGGAAGCAGATTTCCGCCATGCTGCTTTACTCGCAAAGTGGTAATCAGTGTGCAGGAGCTGATGATAAACAAGGCGACTAAGGGAACAACGAGCTGTGCAATGATGTACTACGTAACACACATCACTTGTAATCTGTTAGGCGTGTAGAAGTTTTATTTCTAGCTTCATCAAATTTTCAATCATAGCAAAACGTAAGATAGAGAGGCAGAAAACCCATGAAGATGATGAAAAAGAGGGAGACATTGTATGTAATGGCCAACTTTCTGGTGATAATCTGTTTTACTTTAAGAGGCACGATCACGCAAAGACAGCGCTCAAACGAGACAAAGGCGGTTATGTAGCCGGCCACCCCTGTGAAATAGACATGCCGGAATCCGGCTCTTAAACTCTGAATCTCTAAATACCGAAAAGGGAGATCAGCACTTACGAACCACGGAATGACGCAGATGCTAGACCACTGGACAGTCAACAACGAGCCAACGTCGCTGACCGCCAAGGCAGTCAGACTTATATTGACGGTATCGTGGAGACCTTGCTTGACAAAGACCATGATGTTGATGACGTTGTCTATGAGCTCGAAGACTGAAATAAGTTGTCCAGTGAAAACCAGGTTGACTATAATGAAGACTTCTCGGACCTCATAGTTGACCGGTGCAGAGTTAGGCCTGGACGCTAGTCTGGTTTCTGGAGTCTGTTTCCAGCAGACATGCTATAGGCCTTAGTGACAGTAACTTAGGGACTTCCCTGTCTATTCCTTTGTTTTTTCACTTATCACTTTGTTCTTTTCTTGTCTCTCAGGTCTTGTTTTTATAAATGTGGCAGTTACCCTGGCTGCAAAGGTTGCAGACTTATTATTTTCTTTCTATTGTTCGAACTTTCTCAATTGTAAAAGCAGTGTAATAGTTAATGAAACCGAAATGAATTAAATGGATTGTAATCCGCAAACTGTCTGGTATACGACTATATTGCAACTTATAAATTTAATTATAGGGTTTTACGTTTTTCACTCTTAGGCAGGTGTTTTAATTGATAGACATTTTCATCTTTTTTAATGTTGTATTGTTGTTGGACTAGTTACAGCTAGGGGATTAATCACAAATTTAATAATTAGAATGTACTATTTGGGGGCCGGGGGTGGTGGGGAGGGGGTGGGGGGATGGAGTTATGCATCAAAGAAAATAATCACAAAAATTTTACAGAGATTTAAATGAAGGGGAGTAACGGCAGAAATTTGACAGCGTTTACAGAGTATTTTATAAGTAATGGAACTTGGTATGACCCTCAACCTATGCTATGGCAGTCGTATCATTTCGTCATCAACTGTGGACTTTCTCGTTATCATGAAAGATTCAGTTTGGTTGTTTTTTTTTGTTTTTTTTTTACATCTCTAAGATCTAGGACAGCTTTTAAAAGAATATGATTAAATAACTCCTAAAGTAGTGTTGAAAAGCAGCGACCTTCCAATGAGACGATTAGATGGATTCAACGTTCTTCACATGTAACTTTCTACACTTTGTACTTATTTCTTCACAGGACAATAATGTTACAAACTAATCAACTTTCCTTTAGGCCAAATGAGCTGTATCGTATGTGAAACGTTAGGTTGTCGAATACAGCTTAAATGAACTAAGATATCATTCCCTGAAACCTTCTCACTTTTTATTGATGTTTTCATTTTCTTTAAAACATAAGTTTATAATACAATAAATGAAATCAAATACATTTAAGTACAACTACAGATAATAATCTGTAATAATGGAAACCAACAACCAAGCTAAAAAGGGACAAAGAAAAAGATGTTTTGGGAAGCTTTATACTTTTGGCTTTATAGAAGTAGCAGCTTAAAATCTCAACAGAGGCACTACTCAGATCACATTTGAAGCAATATCTATTATTTAATGATTATTTTTTGCCAGTGAAGAAAGGTAAACAATCTTACATTTGAATACGTCGGCTATATCAACATTGCATTGAGCAGTAACTAGAATAACAGTGTTGCGACGTTGTGTTGTTTTTTTTATAATATATGAATATGAATAGATAATGGGGAAATAAATCGATAAAGAAATGGGTTAATACATCTGTTGCATCCGCCCTGAAGGAGTCAACGCAAACAGTCTGTGTTTTTGAAAGTGTATTTTTTATTGAAAATATTCTTCCTCACCTCCAAAGAACCTCTAGCGTCTGAATATCTTCACGATCAGAGCAGTGGACACCTGGAACAACCTGGATGACACGGACAGTGTGGTAAATGCAAAACGCTCAACAGTTTCCAAAACGCGATTGATCGTATCGTGTCTTCACGAACCATACATTTTCACAGAACCTCAGCCATCCACTTCGAGACAACCAGACCGTGCTCGCTGCCACCCACCAATCCGTCATGTTCAACACCGACAACAGAAACTTACGATACGGTCAAAAGATCAGCAAAAGGCCTCACGGCCCAAAATAAAGCTGAAATATTTTACTATAATATTACTACTAACACATGGAAAATATTGATAATGCACTGCGAAGATGATAAGTGATTTCAACACGGTCAAATAATTACAACAACAACAACAACAACAACAATAATAAAGTAATAGTAATAACACTGAGGTAGTAATAACCATAACAACAGTAACAACAATGATTATATCAGAAAGAACAATAATGATCGCAATAGTAATAAATCAATGATTTTTTAGCATTTTCATATACTAGATGGGTCAAATAAATAAATTTATAAAAAGGGCCAAACTAAAACTTCTTCAAAATTAACAAATGTGAATGATGATGACACCACATTATGACATTGCGAAAAATCATGTGAACGTCACTTAAATGCGCAAGAAAAAAGAAAAAGAAGAAGAAGCAAGAGAAAACTATCATTTTTACATGCTCAATGGGCCCGAAGGGTGAAAATTGCTCAGGCATAGACTCTTCATGATTATGAGAAAGAATAGGTTCATAGGCATTCAGGGCAGGATCGAGTACCGCAAGCGTGGTCCTGGCCGGGGCTGAAACCCAAGCATGTTCGTCATGCTGAATCAAGAGACGTTTACAATGCCTCAGTCATGGAAGATGGGCGTATTCCCAAGGATCTACTCTACAGTCAACTTGCCACTAGTACCAGTCGCACAGGACGCTCCCCCACTCCCAGGTTCAAGAATGTGTACAAAAGTGACATGAAAATTTGCAAGATTGATCCAGATGCCTGGGAAATAGTTGCCGACGACTGTGACTGTAGGGAGGAATCAGACAAGCAGAGAGAATCCAGCAGGCAACAGGGAAACGAGCACGCCGCAAATTGCGAGCAGCCTTCTGCTTTTTCCCAGTCGTCTTGTTTCGTCTGCACCAACTGCAACAGAGACTGTTACTCCAGAACTGGGTTGCACCGTCACACTAGGCGCTGTTCACAACCTTAGGAGAAATCTCATCTAGCGCAGAAAGCATTGTCCTCCGGGACTGCACTGCCAACAACGACACGATCTTGAGCAAGACATTGCTATAGGAATGTCAATCCCAGCGGTGTCTATAATTAAGGCCTACTTAAAAATTAAACATCTGTTTCTCTGCATAATAATTGAATCGATGTGCCCACAGCTTCAACAAGTGAAAAATGTGTCTACGTCAGGGTCATTCATACAATATGATCATGTCCGGAATGACAATGAATCCCACGAACTTTGCCTCAAGACAACTTTTGATCCCAGAAGGTGTTCAAGAAAAAATTTACGCTTGAAAGTATAAATATATTATATCTTTAAAATGAATAAATCTTCCAGAGGGATGTTTCTTGAAGTGATAAATGACGTTTAAGATGAATAAGTCTCCCGAACAAAGTATGAAATGTTCAAATCCATTTTAAAAAATCCTCTTATCTCCATTGTTGGGAGTATTGTTCGTGTAAAGTATGTCATCACAGACGACGACGTAGTTTCACTATTCGATAAATTCTATTATAGGCATAGTCTTTGATGCCACGTTCTTTTCACTTGCATAGCATACAAACGCTCTTATCCGAAAAGGTTAGAAGTAGGACTTCCTTTTCCAAGAAGTCAAGCGACCTTCGGGCCACTGAAAAAAAAGGCATGCAGGTTCTAAATGTTTCCCATTCCGTGGGAGGTAGGATTCAAACCCTCAAAGTTTTTCAAGGGCAGACGCCTGTATCTTGCTTCTGAACACATCCCTATGAAACGTTTAAAGAAAGTGATTTTTTTTTTCTCCGATGTTGCAATACAAACGCTTTACCTAGGTCCTTTGATGAATAAAAGGCAAGCAGAGATATAATTGATCTCATCTAAATAATGTCTAAGGAATTTTCTTAGCCATTCATGAGAGGTGCTTTAGTCGTTGAAAAATACTGATCGAATACAATCGTCATTTTTTAAACACTTTAACATTGTTTAATTAATTGACTTCCATAATATGCTTTTAACTTGGCAGCCTTCACCAACCAAAAATGATAGGTTTGCCACTATAGTGGAGAAATAGACTCCCCAAGATAAACTTTGCCCCCACCCCCTTACCCCTCACCCCTTTACTCCCCCACACATACAAATTGTTTGGTTTCTTTATTAAAAACATAAAATCTACATTGTACCTGAGATTTTGTGTTCCCAGTAAAAAATTGCTGCAGATCCCAGCTCTTGGCATAGGTAATGGTGTGTTAAAACCTGATATCACAAGGTTAATCGGTTCCTGTATCATCTGATCCTTGATCAGATTTGCCCTGGTGGTTGCCTCTATTCGAGAAACGTCGGTCTATGAATAGATAAAGGTTCAGTAAGTCCGGCATAACGACGAGGACCAACAGGAAAGCAAGACAGATGACGCCCACCACGGCAGACACAGACTTGGCCGAGGGCCGGTCATCCTCCGCACTGGTCTTTGCTCGGATATAGCTGGACAGGGAATGGTGGTCCACTTGTAACTGCTGTTCGAGTTTTCTCATTTCTTCCTCGATCTGTCGATTTCAGACAAAACTTCTAGAGTAAGTAAAATGTAGAAACAAATATGTGAGAAGTAGCAATGCATGTGGTAGTAAATGATCTATTTTTAATCTTTCGCTTCTTTTTATGTTATGTACCGTGACATATTTATTTGGCTAACCTTCTACTGCCTATTCCCCCCATCGTCCTACAATTAGAACAATAACACATACACACACTCACACAAACACACACATACACCTATTCAATCATCCACACACACACGCGAATACGTTCAAAATTCATTCTCGTTGCATCGACGCCAAATTACAGGAGATGAAAACGACGATGACGACGACAACAACAACAACAACAGCAGCAGCAACAACACTTTTCTTCGACATTTGTATCTGATCACTTTGTACCATTTATTGCATTTCCACTCTTGACTCTTCAGTTGAGATTTATCGGACTGCGGTCAATTTTACTCTAATTTAACCGGCGTAGGTTTTTTTAGGGGGGGGGGGGGCGGAGAGAAAAAAAGGGAGGGGGGAAACGGGGCACGAAATTCTAACTGATCAAATCACACAGTATTATCCTTGCTGCAACACCACCTTCTGGGGCAGTAAATATTGCATTTTGACCTAATTTTACGACCAATCTTCTTCTCGGAAATGAGAAAAAATGTTAAGCAATTTTAATGCTTTTCAGCTAGATTTTAATGTCAGGAAGCTCTATCAAAAGATGTCGAGGGGCCCTGTTGATTGAATAATACATCTGCCAAAAAAATTGACTTATAAATGAAGTCAAAATGCCGCAGGCCATGCAATTAGTGGACGTAAATGATGCGGAACAACTACAAAAGATGGAACCACCAAGGAACTGGATCGCCAAAGAAAAGAGCTTTAGGAAAGAAAATAAGTTTAATCTAAGACTGCCATCTCTACAGCCAAAGAACTTTTGAAATTATCCTCTTCAACCGCTTTGATCTACTATTGTTAAGTTCATTCAATGAAAACACCTAAGCTGTATATTGTAGACGTTTGACTTTAACTTACTGAGTCATGGGAATGATATTAATACAGAACATGCATAAGGACAAACGAACCAGGATTATGACAATGAAGGGGTTAAAATAGAGAGGATGCAAAGGATCAAGAAATGCAAACCTCCTCTATGGTTGTGGATGGTGTGAGGCGAGTACACGCGCAGGGGCACTGCTTTCTCCCAGCCTTAGTTGAGGATCCATCACTTGAGTATCCATCACCCTGGGTATCGGTAGTATTTGAACTGATATCCCCAGGTGATGTGATCATTTTTATGTCCGGCAACACGGAGCTGATCGCTGTGGAGACACTTATTGACGATCGGCTGGTCAGAGAAACAGCAGTGTTTGCTGATATTTGTTCAGTTACGTCTGTGAGATCAATCATAGTAATGGTACTGTCTACGGTGTTAATGCTATCAAGCCCGATGTACCCTTGAGTGAAGCCTGTGCTTTCCAGTGTTTGAGAATTCTGTTGAGCAGTCATGGTTGGATTAATGATAGTATTCACTTCTGATGCAAGCTGTAGATGTGAGACTGTCCGAATTTTAGATCTGACCATGGGTATCTGTGAAACAAGGAATATATTTGACACAGCCGTACTGATACTGATGTTCCCCATTGAGGAAGGTTGTAGATTTGGAGCTGTTGAATTTATATTGATGTTTACTACTGATGAAGGCTGTAAACTCGGAGCTGTTGGATTTGCACTGACATCTAGCACTGACGGAATCTGTGGACCGGAAGTTGTTATTGGAATGACATGTGTAATGTCAGACAGTTCCTCCTGTTCTGAACTGAGGATGGCCGTATTCTGTTCATTTGTCCATGTTGATAAAGCTTCAAAAACATCCGTTTGGGATGGCCAGAGTTCGTTTTCTGCAGTCTGAAGTTTTGCAGTGCTCAGAGGGAGCGAAACTGGTTCAAATGTACCTTGACTATCTTGGTGATAATTAGAAGCCACAGACGATATATCTGTGGCAGTAGGTGTTATCTCCGTTGATGGGATGCTAGTTGACATTAGAATAGACTGAGTCCACAATTCCGAACCTGTAGCAGTTAAATCTGAAATATGATGAAAAGCCACTGTAAGGTAATTTCGTATTACAATTCCCTGTCCCTCTACCTTCAATCGTTTGGTTTTCGATTTGTTCATGAAAACGGTGTAAGCGATCGATTCATAATCAATTTCATAAATAGATGAGTAAATATTATTTACAATGTCATTCTATACTATTTACCTCCATTCCAAAAGATGATGAGGAGCAAAAAACTTTTTTTTAAATTCTACCTTAAAAATAGTAAATCATGGTAGAAATTTAAAGTCGAGGTATGGATTTCAGCTGATGTATGACTAAGATTATTTTCGAACATACGTAGTTGTGAGGGTGAGCGATACGAACTGATTAGTTTTTCAATACTAATATGCAAAACAAATGAGAGTCCTAACCAGCGAAGCTAGGAGAATCTTTAACAATTAAAACCTTATAAGATCAAAAGCTGCCTTTAAGTCTGAAAGTGCCCTAAAGCATCTATGTTGGCTGCGAGAGCACCACACACAGAGACACCTGAACTCTTGCCGTTAGAAAAACAATAAAAGAAGGACGACTACAATCATAACCTCGGCAACATCACATCAGTGTACTTACCACAGTAAACACGGTGTCTGTACCAGGCATATTGAATGTGACACATCACAGAAACTGCCGGATATTCAAGCCTTTTACATGCATCCATCATGGCCTAGGCGATAAAGTAATAGAGGAAGTCAACCAAATGCAAGATAGACATCGTTAACTATGACGCCCTATACTATGAGGTCAGTACATATCAAAGCTTAAAAATATTATGTAAAAACTCTATGCACCCGCTCTATAATCAAATATAATTTTTCTAGAAAAAGGTGGACGTTTGGTGAATGTAAGAACTAATGTACGAACTAATTTCTGCCATTTGCGATATGCTTAAAAGTTGAGGCAATGTTTCCTGAGTCTGCGTTTCTCTGATGCTATGCGTGATGTTTTTGTCCCTATGCATGTGACTGTGCATATAGATCTTGCATAGTTTATATATTGTGTCTCATCAACTATGAACGGAGTTTCCTTTTGAGGATTAATCAAGTTGATCTTATCTTGTCTTATCTTATCTGTCTTATCTTATCTTTTCTTAATTTGCTTCTTCATTGTTCATAGTTTCTGTTTTGTCTTTCTGTCTGTCTCCTTCTGTCTAAACATTTGTCGCCCTGGCAACCGTTTTTTCTTGCTCTTTCGTATCTTCTGATATCCGCCATTTTCTACTTCTCTACTTTTTTTCCCACCAATTTGACCGAAAAAAAAATCTTGCATTATCTTCATTATCTACCTACCTACCTAAGTCCTTATCTATCTACCTGCCTACCTACCTACTTACCTATCTACCTACCCACCTACTTAATACCTATCTACCTACCTATCTACATACCTATCTACTTTGTACCTACCTACCTATCTATATGTCTGTAAGTTTATCTATCTATCTATCTATCTATCTATCTATCTGTCTGCCTGTCTGTCTGTCTATCTGTCTGTCTGTTTGTCTATCTATCTATCTATCTATCTATCTATCTATCTATCTATCTATCTATCTATCTAT
>JBCEWB010666593.1:0-16439 GCA_039654565.1 Peronia peronii
TCTTTCCCAGTCATACACCACAACATGTCAAAGTTTCTCTTCTTAGTCTGGTGAAATAACAAATCTGAAATTTTCACCTGCTTACCCCCTTAAATTCAAATGATGGAAAATATCAAGCTAGACTGTATTTTGAAAAAATTCTGCAATCAAGATAGATCTAACTTGCAACACAAGAAACAGGATTTAGAGTCAATTGTCTTGCGCCCAGGGAAAAATGAGGCGAATGTCACACTGGCAATTTCGAGCAACGGTGGTTTTTAACTGTCTTCTGATTCTGATCCAAAATTCTTTTTCTTTTAATGAAACTAAAATTTAACCTTTTTTAACCTGAAAAAAATTGGCATTGAAGTCGGAAAATAGTTAAAAACGGCCATAGCTCGAAGTCGCCCCACATGACTTCCGAATCATTTGCCCTGGGCACAAGACAACTGCACTGTATTTCCTACAATTTTCTGCAACACAACTAGCTAGACCTAGGTCTATCTTATTTGAATTAATAGTAGAAATTAGGACTTTCCACAATATTGTGTAAGCTCACAAAGACCAATTTCTAAAGAACGCCCACCATCAACACAAATAAGGCAGAACTGTGTTGCATCCTAGTGGGTCTATCTAAGCTACTAGATCTAGATTTTTTTTAGATTAGATCTAGATCTCATACGGTGACACTACAATCTAGCTGGCATCCTGAAAGAAGTTCCTGGGGTGACATCTCTTCTCCCTCCTTGCTCCTGTCTTCTATCTCACTCTCTTCTTCTATATACTTGATCTATCTTACCGCGTTTGGCACAGTGCAGATCTAGGTCTAGATCTAACTGTGATCGTGCTGATGTGCCGTTAAACCCCAACACAAACAAACACATCTAGATCTAGATCTGGACCTAGATCTAAGTGATATGGGTGGGGGGAAATGAAAGCAGCTCACCTTGTAACTTTTTGACCATCTTTAGTTTGGCCAAATCCATCACTCGTTATCTTTGCATCTGATGCCATCGTAGTCGCTCCTCAAATGCCTGCAATCGTGAAACAAGACAAACAAATAAATCTTTGGTTTTTGGTTGTGGTACTGTCAGATTAGTTCTTGAGCCCGCTTCGTCTGAGTCTTTCGTTGAGTCCTTTCTGGAGGTGTGTTCAACAGGACTCGATGGATCAATAGGCCGGTTGAAAAGTTCAACGGTCAAGGGTCATGGACATCCCCGATAAACACACTCTTTCCACTAGCCGGCATCAAGTTCAAGGTCTGAGTCTGAAGCACGCTCTGCGGCAAAGATTAGATCTATTCAACATGACGTATCTACGGTCTCTACTTGTGGCACACAATCATAGGGTTGGAAAAGGATTGAGGGGGGGGGGGGGTATATTTGGAGTGTCAATCAAGACTAATAATTAAAAAAGTATTATTCACACAGATGAAAGCAAACACAAAGTAATACATTCGGCTAAATGCATGATAAAACGATAGATAGTCTATTTCATTCGTATAAGGTTATCAGGCACAAACTGATGATATTTACATATCATGACAATGTTTTCTCGGAATATCCTATTCATTTTCCCATCGGCTTAGATAACTATGATACTAATGCATTTGCGGATGATGTGCGTAGACTTTTTACACTGCTAAAAACTGTTTCTCCCACTCCAGTTCATGACCCAGTTAAAAATCTCTACCACAATATGCCAGTTAATGCTCATTTGCTTTCTACATAAACCACATCGATAATCAGCTCGTAAAACAAACTACATACAAATATTCAGCGCATTTTTTAAAATTTCATTCTTTTGGCAGTCTTTCATATTCTCACATCACAAAAAAAGAAGTTCATGTAATGAGTTTAAATTCAGGAGGTATTTTTATTGAGAAAGCTTACCTGGCTAATTTCGATTTTCTCTTACATAAACAAATACTTATACGTAGGCTCACCTGGTTCACAATGCTTGGATTTATCTAGCATTCTTGCAATCTTTGGTGAAACGTTGCTGCACCGCAGAAAAAGTGTGAGCAGATCTGTCCCTTTGAAGCTCCTAAACTGCTTTAAGTGATTTCCTCTCTATGCTTGTAGACAAACTTTGGAAAAAAGCTTTTGTCTGCTCTTCCAAAACACTAAACAGGCCCGGTCGCACTTCCACTCTTCCAGGCTCTACTCCATTCGAACGACACCAGCGTAATCTCAGTGCAAGAACATGGCTGCACGGAGTGAAAGAATGGCCAGAGTTGCAATCTGTTTGTTTAGGAATGACTTGAGAATTCATGACAATGAGGTACAGTAAAAAAAAAATAGATCTAGATCTGTGCAGATTCAAGACTGTGGATCTATGCTGCATGGGATGTCAAGTATGATTTTATGGAATGAAACCAGCTTCTCAAAAGTCCATGGCTATTAACAAGCACCCCTGATATCTTTCCAAGAATATGGTCCTACTATTTCATGCAACGTTCAGTGACGTTTGTCAACTTACCAATGTAATGTGTAATGCTAATATCATTCCCTTTGCAGATGAAAATGATACCTTGGCGGTATAATTACAAGTACTCACATTCACCTATCAGTATCAGATGTTAATAGAGATGAGTACTCTTGTTAAAAGAAATTAAGAAATGATAATAGTTCATGATATAGGAGGACTCTCTACTGTAAAATTATAAATCTGCTTTTTGTTTCAAATTTTAATATTTAGTTTTGTGGAGGTTGAAGTAGCCCAATCCTTACTCTTAGTTTCAGACTTCATCACTCATGTTGTCAGGTCACAGTATGGAAAAATGCATTTTCAGTAGCTTCAGTGAAGAAATAATCAAATAGTGAAACTTGAGTCTACATCAAAGAGAATCTGAGAAACATTATATAGATCTTCTATCAGTGAATTAAACGATCTTTACATGAGATAGGCCACACATGTATTCATTGCACTTGATGATAACTGTTGTTGCCTAATTACTCTTACTTTTGACATTTTCAGGCTTTGTTTGTGGCCAATAGAAGAGGTGAACACCTACTACCACTGTACTGTTTTGATCCTCGACACTTTAAGGGAACCTATCATTATGGATTTCCTAAAACAGGGAGTCATCGTCTCAGCTTTATGCTCGAGAGTATTGCTGATCTGAAAGGAAAGCTGCAACAACTGGGCAGGTAGGAGTCAGAAAGTAGCCATCAGCTCTATTGGGCTAGTTGTGATCAATCCTTTTAAAAAATATGCCTTAGGAATATGATTGTGAACAATTTTTTTATAGACTGGAAATATCAGAAGAGCAATGTATAAAATCTGTCCGTAAAATTTAGTGATCAGCTGAAGTAAATGTTTCTACAAAGACCCTGTAGAGTAAAAATTTAGGGGAAATACTGAAAATCATGAAATCGAAAGAAAGAGAAAGTTTAAATAGCTTTGCTATTTAGAGGAATTAAGTTTTAGCATTTATATAAAGATACTTGTAGGACAGAAACAGGAAAAAAAAATCTTTGAATGAATATTTAGAACTGAAAACAAAATAAAACAATTGTCAATTTGCATACAGCGCATTAATAAAAAGTTCAGTGAAATTGCTTTTTTTCTTTTCAGGTTCAAATAAATTACGAAAGCACATTTCTCATAGAATAGGCAAAAAAAACTATTCCGTTACAATTTTCCACCATTTTCCATCACACTCATCCTGTGATTATTTGTATTGTTGTGCTTTGCCATGCCCATCAATGATAGTCTTTACAGTTTTAGCACTGGTCACATCAATGTAATGAATTTGATATGTCTGTAGTCTTTATGTGAAGGAAATATGCTGTTTAGAAATTTGATATTTAACTTAATACTTTTTTATCTTTATTCCAGTGACTTGGTGGTGAGATGTGGTAAGCCAGAGGAAGTAATCTCTGACCTGATCAAGAGTCTCAGTGTTGGAACTGACAGTGTAGTGGTGTTACAGAAGGAGGTAATGACATGAAAATGGTATATTATATTGTAAATACAGGCAAACATGGATAATTTTTTGATAAAATGATTTGAATTCGTTGATGCATGAAATTTATAATGCAAATTCTTCAGATTGGATATGTGAATAATATCTGAATTAATTTACATTATTGTCAGAGAAATTTGTAATAATGAATGACCATGTCAAAAAAAATGTATTTTTGTATGCTTGAGCAAATGTCAGCTGAATGATGGAGAATCTTTTTTTTTTCATCAAGCTGACTAAGGCATCTTATTCTTGCTCAAGTTTAGTTGTGGTCCTCATCAGACTAAATATAAACATATTGAATCCTCCATATATGTATTTGACTCCTGTGGCTATAGATGGTAAAATATAGAGAAAGTAAAATGTCACTGGAATAAATATTACTGTATTACATGTATAATAAGGGCAAAAGTATTAAGGATAAGAGAATTCAAAACATTTTAGTTCATAAGAGAGAAATGGAGATTAGCTCTTAGATCTTGTCAGAGACAATGAAAATTATTAACTTACATTTTCAAAATTCAGGTTACAGATGAAGAGGTGAAAATTGAGAAGGCCATACAAGCCAAGTGTTCATCACCTCTGGTCACGGTCTGGGGTCACACACTCCATCATATTGAAGACCTGCCATTCCAACCAAAGCAGTATGTCATTCTTTGTGTCAGCATCTTTAATGATGGCAAACAAACAAACAAACAAAAAATCACTTTGAAAATCAGCTGTCTCACATAATCTATATTGTGAAAATTTTTCAACCTTTTGTTTATATATCCGTATGTCAGATTTTATTGAGTCCTGATCATACATTTCCTGTGCAGATTTATTTGACAATTTTTACATAATAGTATCCTGTGAATTTAGTATGTTTTCAATGGCTAAGACAAATCATAGAAAAATTTTGTAGATATTTCCTTTTCATCATCAGGCCTCCATGGTAGTATAACAAGTGTCAAGTGATTTTATGAAAAACACCTAGAGTTGTGTTTTGCTACATTTCAGTTTGCCAGATGTGTACACCCAATTCAGGAAGAAGGTGGAAGACGCAGCTCCTGTGCGTAAATGTGTCAATCTGCCGGAGAAATTACAGCCCTTACCAGTTGATGTGGATGCAGGAACAATACCAACATATGAGGATCTGGGAATGGCAGGTAGTAATTTTGTTTATGCTTCATCAAGTCTAGGACCTGTTTAACATCCAAACTGATTAATTTTTATATTATCATCTACATATTTGAGTACAAAATATATAAACAGTGGAATCTATGTAAAGCATGCTAATTTAGTATGCATCCTTGCAAAGTATCTATGAAAAAAGCAAGAATGAATATTCTGCTGAAGATTTTTATAGTTTTAAATGCTGATTGTCTCCTTCAATACCTAAATTTTATCAGAATGGCTTGTTATGTAAAATGTTGTTGGCATTTTTGAAAATGCAAGTCAATCTAGATGATTTTTATTGCTCAAACAATGCCTGGCACAATGTTGGCAAACACTTAATATTTGTACTAATGAGGAAATGACACTTGTGAGAAGAGCTTATTTTATGAAATGTGCCTGGTTCATTCCGCTTATCAAATTAAAATAAGCCATAATTTGTTTCCACTTTAAGCAGTTGCCCCATTCTTATGTCTGCGCCTTTTGGAGACTAGAGAGAAACTGTTTGCCATAATGGAAGTAAAATAATTCCCAAAACAAGCCTCAGATAAAAATTTGATTGCCTTGTTTTTTTTTATCCCATTGCTAGAAGCATTTCTCATCAAGAAATGATGAAATACTGTAAACTTCCTGATGCTGGTCTTCTCATGATATAATTCTTGTTTAAAATGTTTGCAACTTTCAATTCACTATTTAGAGAACATACAGCAAGAAAACAAGGTTTCAACAACATGGCAACTGGCTTATAAGATAGAAATCACTACAGTTTCAAATGTGCTCGTGGATGATTTTGGATGTAACGCCATTTGCTCTTCATTTCATTGTTATAGCACCAGAGAAAGACTTTCGTTCAGTTTTTCCCTTCCTGTAAACTGTGTCAGTTTCAGTAAATTGTGTGTCAATTGTCATTAAATTGTGTGTCAAAACTGTGTCAGTAAATTGTGTCCGTGAAAGATTTTTGATGTAACAGTACTGCTCATCATTTGATTGTTACAGCACCACAGAAAGACTCTCGCTCAGTTTTCCCCTTCCTGGGTGGAGAAACTACAGCTTTAGAGAGACTTCAGTCCTATCTGTGGGGCACGGACTCTGTCAGTCAGTACAAGGAAACCAGAAATGGAATGATTGGATCCGAATATTCCACCAAGTTTTCACCATGGTAAGTCTGCAATGGTCTACCGTTGACATTTTTTTTCAGCTGTCTGAAGTCATGGATATTGTGTCAGAATATGAAAATTGCTTCACTTGTGCAAAATTAATTCTGTCTCACTTAATTTATTACTGAGAACAGAGTAGTAATTTATTGAGGGAACTTGAGTTTGGAACAGACTATCTGAGTGTCTTTTACTATGTTAAAATTACAGTTTTCATTGTACAATATGATGATTTTCAAATTTTAAGAAAGGACCTGATTTTCACTTGAAGACAATATCATATAAGTTATTCATGTGAAACAAATTTCTCAGGCTTGCTCATGGATGCATCTCACCAAGGCAGATCTACTGGGAAATAAAGAAATATGAAAAAGAGAGGACAGCAAACCAGTCTACTTACTGGGTCATTTTTGAGCTTCTGTGGAGGGATTACTTTCGCTTTGTAGCGCTGAAATATGGCAACAAACTGTTCTTCCCTGGAGGTAAGTTCATTGACTGTAAAGTATACCAGACATATTCCATACTTATTTTAACCAAGTTTGTAACCTTTCATTTCTCAAGCATTAGGCTGAATTTCAAGTAAAACCAAGACCAGTTGTGATGAAAGCAAATAGAATAACACATTGACATACTGGCTTAGCCCTACAATGGTCAGGAAGGTGATCATGAAGGCCACTAGTTACTGAAAATATTAACTATTGCTATCGAATTCAGCATGATCACATTAGAGTAAATCTACAGAACAGATTTCCAAATTATTAATGATTGTCATGTTATTTGCTGCTATTTCAAAGTTTTCTTACATATTTGGCATAATTTCAATATTAATGGACCTCCAAATTCTTCAGTGGATTTGCCTGAAACTTTGCACATGTCAATAAAAATCCAGTGCCATGTTCATTGGTTTCATTGCTGTTCATTACATTTTTGTTACATAACATTAACCTTGGAAGGGTGTAGGGATAGAGCTGCTCACAGATTCATACAGTCAACTTTGCCCAGGGATGACTTTCCCAAATAAACTGCTACCCTTGATAACAAATACACATCTCATGTAGTCTTTTAGACCAAAATTGTGATGTCTCAACATAAATAATCATCAGTTTAGAAATAATGGCTCTTCATGACTTTCTTTTGACATTTTCAGGGTTAGGAGAGTTGATATTCTTGAACTTCAGTTCAGTGTCCGGACTTAATCATGAAAATTTATTTATTTCATATCTTTCATTTTCCAGGTATCAAGGGTGAGAATATCCGCTGGAAAGTGAACAAAGAACAGTTCAAGGCATGGCAAGGTGAGCAAGTGACTCATACTTATGAAGAGTTTGAAAATGCCTAATTTATTAAAAATGCAATTTCATAGAAAAATGATACATCCTTTTAGGAAGATTTGTCAGCATAACAGATCTATATTGTGTATCCCCTTTGTTTTGATTTGCTGTCTCAAGTGAATGTAGTTGTATAATATTTTACCTTATTTTCACATATTTTGCTTAATTGACATATCTCTTTATCTAACCTTGAGATAATGTATAGAGGCAAAACAAATTGACTGCAGCTATTGAAAACTTGGCCATATATATGACATTTCATTTTCGGTGGTATTTCCTTACAGAGGGGAGAACAGGCGTGCCGTATATTGATGCCAACATGAGAGAACTCACTGCCACAGGCTTCATGTCTAACAGAGGTCGTCAGGTCAGACAGACGCATATAGAATCAAGTCTGGTTAAAGTCAGCCCCTCAGGTCTAATTAAGAAAAAAATGTTGGCCTCAAAAAAGGTTGACATTAATCAACCCAAAGGTATAAAGAAAAAAAATAATAGAACTTCCAAGAGGAGTTGACTTCAAGAAAGAATTTATTTTTTTCGAGGTGACTTAAAGTGGGCTGCACTGTCTCATACTGTTTAAACTTTACTGTTGTTCACTAACCAACACATTATTTACAGACATACATTTTTTTTTTTTTTGACTTATTTAGAAAATTCTTTAAATACAGAAAAAACTGTATATCAGTTTCATTGTATTTAAAGATGTGAACATGTAACAGTTGTTATAGTGATGTACATTGATTAGCTTTCACATTCTTTGGAAATTCTGGAGCCAGTAGTATGTTCTTAGTTTTAATATATGACAGTTATTCATGCCATACTTAAGTGCAATATGACTATAATTGTGCATGGTGATGTATCATGAAATACGAACTTAGTCAAGGAGTAAACCTTCTGTGAGTTTAATAAGGAGAAATGAAGACGCATCAAAATCATCTCTCTTTAATGTCCAACTTCTATGTATGTGAAAATGCTGTGGTAATGTGCAGTTTTTCCAGTCAGTCAGATTACTTCACTTACTAGAGCCAAGCTGTTGTGCAATGCTTGGAAACAAGAGAACAAAAATATTTCCATGTTTTCAGTGAAACAAAGTAAAAATTATGTTATGAACATCTTTTTTCAAATCATAATGATTTGTTTTTGGAACATCTCAGAGTCTTGTTTGAAACAAAATGTGTAAAATAATTTTTCCTAGTATTTAACAGTGGAACTGTAGGCAGCTCATTGAAAAAAAAAAAGAAAGAAAAAAAAAACAATTTTAATCATCATAGTCAGTGTTTTGTTATTTGGGTTGGTGTCAAAAAATGACTCAGACATTTTAAATGTAGATTTCCTGTTTGCAATTTTTTTTTCTATTTCCAATCATTTATAGAATGTTGCCAGTTTCTTGACCAAAGATTTGCACTTAGACTGGCGACTTGGTGCAGAATGGTTTGAGTCACAATTGGTAAGTTGTATCATTGCTGTAAAGACAGTGATATGAACATACAAATTAGTAATAAGAATAAACACACTGATAATATCACATAATTTTAGTATTAGATATGAAGATACTGTAGTCGTGATGGTGACAAATCACATTCATATGATAGTGAAAATGGAGATTTATTTTTATCAGCAACAAAAATTCATAAATTTTTCACTTTTGTGGCACATGTCAAGGCCAAAGAGATATTGTACTGAAAGGTACTTTCGTTTGTTGCAAATTAAAATGTGCATCAGATTAGAGAATAAGTGCAGGTATTTGCTCATATGACTTGCTTGATTTATTAATAGTAGAGTCATAAAAACAGAGCAAAGAAATTATATTGTAAACCGTAGGATCAGAGAATTGTATGCTTTTCTGATGACAAAGAGTAATTTGGGAGTAGCAGTTGTTTCAGACAGATGGGCTGAAGATGGAAAACTCCATTCCTTACATCTCAAGGCTGTTGATTGGCTTATAGAGAAAATTCTCACTTAGAAAAAGCAGGTCACTTAATGATTTATAGCAAATAGTATATTACTTAACTCATTTGCGACAGAGGTCATTTTGGCCAACAAACATTGTAATATGCAGATATTTTTCGGAAATAATCAGTGAAAATTATTTATCCTTTCTTAATGAAATTTTCTCTCAGAAAGTTAAATATATTAAACTTCTAAAGAAAAATTAAATTTGAAACTGACATTTTCGATAGTTCTTTTTTGTTTTTTGTTGATGATTTCCTGTTTTTGTGACAGTTTCTAGCATATAAAAAAATGGCTAACCTCTTTCTTAGCTTGAGACAAAACTCAGTGAGGTGTTGGCAAAGAGATTTTCATGGTATCATATCATTTCCTGTGCATGTACAGAAAGTGCAATAATCAACATGAGTCTTTTTTGTTCATGCTTTATATGCAGAGCCGGCTGTCATTATAAATACACAGGATTCGTCACAAGTGTGTTAAATGGAATAGAAACTGCCATTCATAGTGGATGTGTTTGGCCTATAGAGACCAAACCCTTTCAGTTCTAATCATCAGTAGCGATCATTGCAGAGTCATATAGAGTGATGTTGCTTTCCCTTTCTTTTTTTTGTTTTGTTTTTTTTTTTAATTTCATCATGGTAAGAGGTGAAAATTGTTTTGTACAGTATAACGTCTTTCAAATTCATTGGGTAAAGAAATGAGAAGTAAAAGAGAGTCATGTTAGGCCAGTCATGATTTCATGAGACCAACCGGCTATTGTTTTGATAAAGAACCTGTGTATTCACAATTTTGGAATCAATGACTCAAATATGTGTACCATTGGATTTTTGAAAAAAATCGTTAAATTTGTCTCTGATTTTCAATTTCATTCCAGATTGATCATGATGTCTGTAGTAACTATGGCAACTGGCTATACAGTGCTGGCATTGGAAATGATCCCAGAGAGAACAGGAAATTCAATGTGGTCAAGCAAGGACTGGACTATGATGGAGATGTATGTAAATCTAAATATCTTTGTCATTATCTCTTGATACCCAGGATGGAATGATCATTTTGAGAACTGAAACATTTGGTTGTGAAACTGTCATTTTCCATTTAACTGCATACAGTTTCAAGTTATGATTTTCCACACACGATAAGATCTATTTGATTCAGGAGAGACATTCCCTGAATTGACTGGAAGTTTTGAAATGTTGAGAAATATCCTGCGAAGCAAAAAAATGTTCAAAATTTTGCGTTCATTTTCAGCTATTAACCATCCAAGAGTGAAAAACATTGTGAAGAATAAGAATAATTTATGTCATGATAACAATATAAGGTGCGACACGAAGAAGTCAGGTCCTCATCTAAAAGAGATATCAAGATATTTTTTCAACAGTGAGGGAATATTTAATGCAAATATTATTTTTTGCACAAAACTCCTCACTGTCCATTTCAGTACGTATTTCATGGTCGAATTTTGCTGAAATAAATTGAGTAAAAGTCCAAAAATTGATTGACATGACCTAAATGAGCATTCATAAGGATTAGAAAAATTTAATGGCTTTCTCACTAAATTCAGCTGCAGCAGCAATCACCCTCTTCATCTTTAATTTGCCAAATCTCAGTTTCTTCTCAAGGTAGATCACAAAGATTTTTTTACCAATAGAAAGCGAAGCTAATATGCTTTAGTATGATACTGGTAACTCTATATGTTAAAAAATTAATTTCTGATTTCATTATGTCACATCCCATATGTATTTCCAGGGAGACTATGTGAGGTTGTGGGTCCCAGAACTTGGTAATGTCAAGACAGGAAAAGTTCACGTGGTTTGGACTATGAGCAATTCAGCTCTGGAATCTGCTGGAGTTGCTCTGGGACAAACCTACCCCAACCCGATTGTCATAGCACCAGAGTGGGGCAAGCATGCCAATAGACCTGTATGTATATAGTGCTTTTTTGTTTTCCTTTCTTTATAGTGTACTTTCATTTAATTTTTTGTTTTCTGTTTGAGATGAACTGTAGGTGAGCATTCATGCTAATGCCATTAGCAAACAGAACAGGGGGAGGGGGGGGGGGGTTGTTGCCACGTAATGATAACACAGTCTGCCCATCCAAGCTGCAGTGTTTTGAGCCAGCACTTGCTAGAATATTTCAATAATGCATGTTCTATCAAAGCTGATTGCAAGGTTCAAGGGGCTTAATTTCAGCTGGTTTTCCCACACAGAGTTACACATCTTTTGACCTGCCTCTAATGTGGATGAGCTTTTTTCTATGTGTTGATCGTTAGGCTGAGATCCTGATCAACAAAAACGATCTATGGAGCCGAAAACGCATGACAGTTTGTAATACACTAAGATGAAATTATATACCTGAATAAAAGTATTTTCTTGATTTGGATATTTAGAAATGGGATAAAAAAAAAATGAAATGAGATAATGGTGACTTATGCAGAGGATTTTGTTTGCTTTTTGTGGAAATGAAATGTTCCTGTCAAGTTATTAATTTGTTGATTTTTTGTTTGTTTGTTTTATGCTCTTCCTTGTGCTCAAAGCAGAGTTCTGGTGCAGGTGGTTCAGGAGGAAGAGATTCTGGTCCAGGTTCAGCTCGAGGCCGAGGCCAGGGTTCAGGTCACCATAGAGGTCAAGGTCAACAGGGAAAACATGCTGGTCAGAAGAGAGGTTTGGATTTTTACTTCAGCAACACCAACCAGCGCTGAGCAAACCACGAGAGACTGGAGGCATTCAAGCATTCTGATCAGTTATCTCAGGGATTAACTATGCAAAATTTTTCAGAAATGTATAATTTTATGGGCTAAATACATGTCGTCCTTGGTTGGTGAAAATATTTACACCTGCATCATGCCCAAGATATAATACATCTGTACCATTAACTTACTAAGCCCTGGCATTTGGACCAGTTATTAGTATCTGTGACCTGGGCATTTTGTGGTGCTTTTAAACAAATTCAAGAAAAATAGCTTTGGCTTCTTGTGTAATTTTGTGTAAATCTTATATGACATGTGGAAATGAAATAAACATATTGTGACACGTAACCTTATCATTTAGCTCAACCCCATAAAGATACACTAATTTTGAATGAAACATACAAGTATACAGAGAAAAAAAAAATACAATACATATTCAACAAAATTCATAATGCAGTAATCACTGGTTGAAATAAAACAAAAAGACAAGAATGACTACGAAGAGAAATGACTCTAGTTATTCAATGTGTACACTGTGTGATGTTTGGCCATGAAGAGAGGACCCAAATTTGAAAAATTGCAAGGGATGCAATGTTCATCTTTAACCAATGTGTAGGAAACATTTGCAAAAGGTGGAATGTTAAGGCTTAGTAAGTTAAGGCTTTAACAGCCATTGGCATATGGCGTAGAACACCAAGTTTTCAGAAGTTCATATCAGAAAAGCAGCTTTGTGGAGGGACATCAAAGGTGCAGGGCCGTAGTTAAGAGAAAAGATTAAATACCACACAGAGTGGAGAAATAGGTGAATCATTCCCTTTGCTATGGATGTGCAGTTCAGGCACTGAGCGTATCGAACCCTATTTCTAGAAGCTATTTCTTGGTGCTTTACTGTGTCATAGAAAATCAGAATTTATGTCAGCAAAAGAAATTACACAGTAATGTTATATTAAGTTTGGGTTTTGAAAAAAGAAGTGACAAGCGGTAACTCACAAACCAAATAAACTGTGGATTGCGCCAAACAAAGAAATTCTCCTAAATAAGATTCCAAAAGACAGAATGATACATTTGATGTTCTCTGGTTGTTCCATCCTGTGTGTTATGTAAACTGTGTATGGATTTTGTTGCAATATCATGTGGCGTATTTGACATTTCCATAAACATTCAGATTTTGCAGTTGCAGTCTCTGTGGTTCATCATTAAATGTGAAAAAGTCCCATAGTTATCTCTATCTCCACACATTTCAGCTACAGTTCAGACGTCATTTTAGCGTCTTATAATAGTATAATACTTTATTTTGTGTCAGTGATATTACTACATTATACTGAAGCATTATGTGTGAAAGCTTGCCTGTAGTATCTCTTTATTATTAACACAACAAGTTCAGCCTTGTTGATATATTGTCACCGATATGAATGGTGGGACAAACAGAATTGGGACGTGGGGATGAGGGATGGTGCATTTGGGGATGTGCCCCAGGGGTGTTGACAGATGCAAAGGGATAAGGAAAAGGAGAGAAAGCGGGGAAAATGGAAAGAGAGAGAGAAAAGGGAGATGGAGGAAGAAGAAAAGATTGAAAGATACTTCATAATCTCCAGATACTTAGCCTGAGGAATGGCTTTGCAAAATGAATATTTCTGGGTGCAATGTCATATTTTTGTTTTTGTTGTTTTTCCTTTACTTTGTGTTTTTTTATCACTTTAACTTGGAACTCGAGGAATTTGTAAAGCTCTAAGGAAGCAGGAGGAGAGGAAGGCGTTGTCCCAATTGAGCCACTGATCACGGAAAATTTTGATTTCATCAATGTTGAGAATATTTATTGGATGCTTTGGTCAGTATGACATCCATGCTTAATGCTTGATCAGATTTGGTAGATTTAAATGTGATTGAAGTATTTTGAATATAATGAAATCGTTTCATTTTTAAAGGTGGCATTTTTGTAGAAAGTTTATCAGATGATCTCATATTGTGCTAGGGATGTCAAAATGAAATATGTAATGAATGACTGATGAATACATACACAATTTTTTTTTTTAAACCATGTATTTCAGCATATCTTCAAACGGAAAATCCTACGAAAAATCAGCTTTTATTTTTATGTTGTCATGTTCTTATAAATTCAGTTAAGATGATAAGATTTGAGCCACTAAGGTCTTGTGATGCTTGAGGTTTATTTGAATTATATGTAATTTGCTGGGGTGTTTTTATTTGCTTGTTTTATTATTCAGCACACTGGAAAAGAAAAGTCTTTTTTTTTGAGAAAATTTGGTTGAATTTTTGTCCTATTTCGTTGCTTGTGTTAAATCATTTTAGATATTGATAATACATTGGTCATAAAAGGGTTGGAAAATTTGGCCAGTTATATCATTTTTTTCACTTTTTAGCCCATCAGTTCCCTAGATTGGCATTTGTTTCTTTCAATATACCTGTATTAAGTTAGTTACCGATTGATCACTCAGTACAGTGATAGTAATGGTGATGATCATAATAATACTCATTATATGAATTTAGCAAGAGGGCAGTTCATCAATTGTAATGAAACCAAGGATAGAGATCAACAATAACATTTTTTTTTTTAAATGTAAAGCAGAACTGCTGTCACTTGTTTGTTATAAACATTTTTTAATAGAGACTGACATGTGCCATTTATATTTTACCCCTATTTGTTTTATATTGAATTTTATTTCACATTTTTTTTCATGTGGTTCATGCTATTTGTGACTGGCTAGGTCTGAGTGATACTTTATTTACATGTCAAATGTACAAATGCTGTTTTCATGGAATCATACTTAAGTTTGTAAATCACAGTATATGTACAATATGTCATGCATAATCATTCTTGAAATAAAATTTTCATTTCACATCCTGTAATGATGGTGTTTTGACTTTTTTTTTTATATGAAAAAAGAATAAATTTACAGAAAGTACAAGAAGAACTCGTCTGGACTGGATCTAGTGAACAATTCATGGAAATGTAATCCTGCAACAAGTTCCATCTTCTTAAAATAAAACATTGTCATATCTAAGAGAAAATGTAAAGGCCCTTTTTTTTTTTTTTTTGATCAATGAACTGTATAGATTGAAATTAATGAAGGTCACAGTGTAAAATGTTGTATTGATCCAAGTAGACAGTCTCATAGAGGGGAGAATCTGCTGGCCCTCTGGGACAACACACTTATGTTGTCTTGGTGCCGTCGTAGAGTAGGATCGGTAGGTTTCAATTTCAAGATCAAAAACTTGGTCACAACTATATAATTATACACCATCACATGCACGTTTTCAGTGGTTGGCGGGAGAGTTCTGTGGCATTACTCATGAGTTTTCTTTCTTTCTTGCCTTCTTTCTTTCTTTCTTATTTTCTTTCTTTCATTCTTTCTTCTTTTATTTCTTTGTCTTTCACTAATTGTTTTTTTTTCTTTCTTTCTCTTTCCTTCTTTATCTCCCCCTCTCTCTTTCATTTAGTCGCTTCAGAGCTAGATGTATAAGCTAATATAGTGTGAGAAATATATGCGCGTGTGCGTATGTCCCTGGAAGTGGGAAAGAGTGTTGTAAATTGACACGACCTTTTGCATACATTTTTCACGAATTCAGCTATTCCTATATGATAGTATGCCAAGTTCAGAAAATAGGTCATAAAGTTGTGCGTACGTACGAGCAATTTGCTTATGTATGTGTGTGCGTGTGTGTGTATTCAGGGAAGAGAGCCCCATTATTATCTTGTTCAGTCTCTCTACTGTTAACTTCCTGTGGCTGCCATTTCCCTTGTCTAGCCATGGCTATGTTACATGTGTATCATCTTCATAGATCAGTAGCAAGGCAATGACATACGGATAACCCACGTGCCGCAACATGTGGACTATCTACGGTTGTGGACTATCTACGGGTTCAGTTCTGCACGTAAGACCCACAGTTGGGGCCCTATACTCAAGGCAGGGATCTCATATCTCATTACACGAACTGTGTAAATTTATTATGAGGCGACTGCTTCAGGAAACGTCTGCATTTCCATTGATACGTCAGTGGAACTTATTGGTGTATCGATCTTCATCTTTGTTGTTGTTGTGTTACTGATCAATGAAGATTTGAAATGATTTGAATAACAAAATGATTAACTTTGATATCATCTACGTAACAAAAAAAAAAGAGGGAGGAGGAGAGGGGGGGGGAGGGAGAAACGCCGAGTTGAGGCAGAGGCAAGACGGAAAGAACAAGAGAA
>JBCEWB010666924.1:0-13028 GCA_039654565.1 Peronia peronii
GGTTCCGAGGCATGTCACTCAGTCGCCGATTTCTGGCCACCAGGAACTTGTTAGCTGCCTCAGCCATCTCTTCCGTCGTCTTTGAGCTCCTCTCTCTTAAATGTGTGGCAAGATCTTCAGGACTGGCATCCATAAACTGTTCCCGCACAAACAAGTCACGTCACGCACGCCTTCGTAATTCCTTTCGGTCTTCGCCAGCTCCATCCACCTCTCAAGGTATGTCCTGATCCTGACCACAAACATCGATGGACTTTCCCCTTCCTCAGGCTTGCAGCTTCTGAATCCTCTGTCAAGCTGTATCGTGTAAGCAGTGCCTCCTTCACTTTTTCGTAGTTCACAGCCTTCTCTTGTGACAGCCTGCAATAAGCCTCCAACGCACGGCCAGTCAACAAGGCATTCAGCATAGTATCCCAGTCCTCCTTCTTCCACTTACTTGACAGGGCGAACCTCTCGAACCTAAGCAACCAAGTGTCCATCTCGTCTTTCCCATCCACAACAGTTGGTAGCTTGGGCATCTTGGACTTGGTTTGATCGCTGGTAGATTGGTGGGTGCTTCCATCTGCCTGTCCTCCCTCCTTTTCAGCAATCTGGGCCTGAAGACACAGCTTCTCCAGCTCAAACTGTCTGATGTCATCGTGTCACATCTCATGATTGAACATGATTTTGTTTAAGGAGTGACAGTTGGTGTTGTAAGGTGATAGAAAGTAAGTATTCCACAATGTAACAAAAGAGCGGGATGATTCAAACACATGATATCTTGGAATGTTAAACAAACAGAAAGTTGATCAGCAATGTGTTATCACTTTAGAGATGAAGACATTGTTGGAGTCAGAACATCACTTTCATAGTCAACATTCATTTTTCCACTCCTTCTAATTGCAGTCTTGTATAGTCTCACTTTTAAGAAATGTTGCATTATTAGTTACTCTCTGAGCAAGATTTGCTTCTGAGAAAGAGGAAAAGATTTCTTAAGATTATACATCAAATTTTTCTTCTTGTCACAAGTTAGGCTGGAGTGTTTATGGACTGGATGTGTATCAGTGAAAGCTGAGTGATTTGATCTGAATATTAAATATTCCTCATGATTGATAGATTTCTGTCTTTGTGATTGATTGTTTCTAGTGAAATATTTGATTGTACATCATATATTTGCCATTTCACCTTTTTATTATGTTTGACTTTCAGCTTTTGTTAGTTGCATTTACATTGATTTGTTTAAAATAAATTGTTTTCTCGAAGACAAGTACTTGCTGTCTTAGTTATGTGTAGCATGTATTTGGTCAATGTCTGTAAGCCGACGGTATGAGCAAATGATATCAAAAAGTTTACTTTGTGTGGCAGGACAAGTACAGAAAGATTCATTTATGTTGTGCTTAGATATTGCACATGTAAATAGGATATAATTTAAAAGAGCGGAATATAATTTTTATTGATGACAATATAACATTTATCATGGAAAAAAATAGTAAAGGTTATGAACTCTTTTCTTTCTGTCATGAGTAACCATATATTAAATGATGATGACAATGAAATATATTGACAGTGATGTGAAGAGAAGTAGCAATAGATGGAATGAAATGGTTAAACTGTCTCAAGATCATGTGGAAATACAGTGCCTAAGAATAATGCATTGAGTACTTGGACACAAAAAAGAAATCAAATTCTACAATCCTGAAAGAATCAGACACAGAGTGGTCTTGTTTCAGCTACATGTGAATGTGTAAGCTCCTTCATGGGCCATTTCATGAGACGAGAACAACTGGAACTCCTTGTCATATGAAGATGCTGGAGAGAAGAAAGAGTTTAGGAAGATTGAGAGTGAGAATATTTTGGACAGCATAACATGATTAAAGGCAGAAAACTTGACTGAAATACTAACAGCAACATAACTGGTTTCTCTTTTATTACCTGATGACGGTCCCTCCCAGTGACTGAATCCTTACTTGCGGCCCTTGTATGTGTATTTGTCTAGCAACTGTAAGATCTCACTCTTACACACTACCATCTGGCATCTGTTTAATAAACCACTGCATGTATCCTAACAGCAACGAGGGGTTAGGCCTTGTGGAGTGAAATGAAGGCTATGGAGTATATCACGCAATCATGATAATGGTATCACAAGATCAGGGTGAATGGGGAGTCTTTCATGCATGTCCTTTTCTCTGGAAAGAATGATGTGTGATGGCAATGTTTATGATATATGAGTGCAGTAGTTAAGGTAGTAGCAACCATTACAAATATTTTTTTCATCAGTTTTTAAACATACGAAATCAATCACTCATCTGATGGGTAGCACCTAACCATCTGCTACCCCTGGAAAATATGAACAATCTTGACTATATTCACAAAATCACATCAGAGCTTTATCTAATCTATAAAATTTGCATGATTGAATAACGTGAATTTTTAAACCTTAACTCCATGTAGACTTCCAAGAATATCTCCATGGATTCGCTGTTAAAGAGGTGAGACACTGAATCATGGAAGGCTAATGATCATTCAACAGCAGACAGAGAAAAAACAATGTCAACTTTGAGTTATTGGTCATTTGACAATTTAAGACCAAATAATCATGACTGTGATTCAGGTCATACTATGTAAGAGGTCATGGCCCAGAGGTGGATGAATAGGATTCTGTCATTTTATGGGCCCATCATCTTGCCTGCTTCTTTGTCTTTGCCTCTGTGTGTCTGAGCTACCTATATGTCTGTCTGTTTGTCCGTCTGTCTTCTGTCCATTTGCCGTTAGTATTTGTCTGCCTATTCCCACTATTTATTTATCTGTATTATTGAATACGAGTATTGTGGCCACAGAGTGACATTTACTGTCATGACAGTTTGGACTAAACATATGATAAAATAAGATAAATTTTACTTTTGTTCTCACACACAAAAAAATCCACTCACAGCTGATGACACACAGTATACATGCAACACACATTCACACTCACGTGCAGGTAGACAAAAATATCATAAACAGCACCAGAATAAGACAGACTCAAAATAAATAAAGAAAAGAAATAAAAAATGCTCCAATTTGATAAGCATGTCGCTGATGACAGAAATGGATTTCTGTTATGCTCATGATTAGTTTTTTATATGCAGCAAACATTTTCTTCTTTCGGAGGATTTTCAACAGTCATTCTGAATATTGTTAGATTTTGATTATACAAGTCTCTTGGTTTCGGGTGCTGACCTATCCATGATTTCTTTTGACAGTTTAGTTCGCTTTCTTGAAACATCTATTTATATTATAGGATAGATTATTTCTTACATCTCTTCCGGCAAAAACCGTTTCAATAACGTTGGCTAATATTGTATAATATTCATAAGTGGATGTCAATGATGATTGGAGAAACGATTTTGGCGATGAACGAATACAACGAGAGCAGGTTGTGCCAGGGGCGGTAACTAGAAAAAAAGAGTTTAATAACAAAGCAGAGTGACCAACATATCTTATCAGCACAGACGCGGAAGACTAAGTTAGACGAGGAAGTAGGATAAAATTTCGGGAAGTAAAACAAATGACGTTGAACTGTTACACATCCTTCAACGAACTATGACACTAAATATTCAAAGGTGAGAGTCATTTATCTTCTTAATCAGAACAAAACTTTCTATTTGTCTTTCGTATAGATCAGGAATACTGATGTCTACTCTAGTAAAAGAAGGAAATCAAAGGCAAAAAGAAACTAGATCTAGATCTAAATCGGGATTAGAATTAATAGACCTAGTCGGATGTATAATGTACAATGAATTGAACGATATGGGAGGATGGTTTTCAAACAGGCATTTCTGCACCAGTGACTTCATTGAATCAGTAAAGCACATCACATCAGTTTATGAACTTGGCAACAGGATCAATATAATATTAGATCTATATACTTATAGGCCTAGACTCTATAATTTCAACAAAAATGAGAAGTTGACAGAATGTCATATAGATCTATGTGCTGCCAGATCTAGATCTTGATTTGGATTTTTTAAAAGAAAATAACAGTAATGACAGTTACTATTCAGACAGGGGTCTGCGTCGTGTTACTGTGCTATCCAGACACGGGTCTGTTTAGTATTACCTATCCTAGTGGGACAAGTTTTCACCATGTTAAGTACACAGACAGAAAACAGACCAATATCAACAAAAATATAGGAATTTAAGTTGAAATTTCAGTTATTTTGGGCAGATGGATCATTGATAGATTCCACAATGTTTTGAGGTCTGAATGTGTTGACCTGCTTAGCTCGGCGTGAACAGGTTAGATCTAGATCCAGGACAAATGAGAGGCTGGTCGCTGGTTGGGACCAGATTTCGCTGTAGATCTAAATGTAATTCAGATAGCCATGTTTCAGGGCCTTGTCTACCATGTTATTGTCAAAAATTTACTTGAATTTACACGATGCAAACATGAAAACACACCAGGCGACAAAAACTGGTCCCTGGTGAAAGCTGGTCCCATGAGGACCCAAACCCTAACTGTAACCTAACAAAACAAGCACTTTTTTGCAAAATTCTGTAGACTTTGTTTCAGATTCAGAATATAATGAAATGTGATACTCACATCCATGGCCATGCTGAGAGATAGTTGACTGTCATTGGGTGCTTACTATGGGGGCATTTCTAAATATAGCTCCAGATCTGTATAGCAAAAAAAATTCACCTGGACCCAGGTCCGTATAGCCACTCCAAACAATAATAATAAATGAGTGAAAATCCCACCATGTAAATTTAACTAAAAAAAAGTTAAGCTTTTTCCTGTCAATAATTCATCTTGATATGTATACTACAGAGCGCTTACAACAACCAAAAACTGTCAGTGTCTCCTTTAGTTCTGTTATTAAATCTTTCTATTTTAGTTAGTGTGGGACTGTGCTATAATAACTAATGGTTGAGCAGGACAAAAATACACAAAAGATTATTTAATGCCACCAAAACCAAAAATTTATATATGTACACATATTTATAAAAATCATTTCAGGATGAAATGTGAGAGTGTGAAAATAATAAAAGAAACCATTATTGCAAAAGGAGATAATTTTCTAACACAAAGAAAGAAAACAGGTGTGGGAAGAGGAGATGATATTGTTGGCAGCATGATTTGCAATCGGCCATGTGCACCAAATTCTGCAGAAGAACAATAGAATGGGTTTACCAAAAAATCTGTTACAAATTTTGACCTAAATAGCATAAAATAATACATGATCTTTCTTTTTCTACTCTTGCCTGAAGAAGAGCTTCTAGCAGTGTTTGATGTTGGTTAAGTTTGCTTTTGAAATCAGTTTGGTAGATATGTCCAATTTTGGTGCATGATTGGTTTCATCATGCTGCCAATTATAAAAGTAGGAAAAGTTGTGTAGTTTCGTCAAAATCACAAGAAAACTGGATGAGAAAATGAAAAATTTTAATTCAAAATCAATAGTATTCTGATTCGCAACAAACTGATACCAAACATTTTGTATATTTCTTATTTCCCTGAAATATCTATAAGTTTTTTGAAAAGTCAGCGGCAGGGGAATGTGGCTGTTTGGGTTTTTTTTTTTTTTCTTTGCCCAAGTACCCATACAATATTGCGCACTTTTGGTGCGTGCACCGTAATGAAAACATGAAAACTTTATTTGATCAGTGCCAACATCTTAACATCTAAAAAGTCAATTTATCAATGAAAAAAATTGTTCATCTACAAAGTGATCAGATTCAGCTGCTTTTTCCAGTTTCAGTTGATTGAATTGATCGAGTGGAGAATTTTCATCAAATTTATGGAATATGAGGCAGGAGAAAATGACCAAACATATGTTGGTTAAAAAAATGAAATTTCAAAACACTCTTAGTAAGTGGCCATCTATGAAGTGATCAGTTCTGTTTCCGGTTTCCTACTTTTCAATTGATCCAACTATTGCAGAGAATTTTCATCAGTTTTGTTAAAAGTGAGATAGAAAAACTAAATATAAAATGATGAGACTGACATCAGTATGGGATTCTTCATGGAATTTACATTTGAAAAGTAATTTTGATACGGTGAAAACAATCAAAACAAATCCATCTGAAATTTAAAACGAAATCAAATGGAAATTTTTACGTTGAGGAGCAGTGCAATGCAACTGTATTCTGTCTTTGCTGTGGACCTCGCCTATATTTTGTTCTGAACTACACATTTATTTTCCATCTAGGAAACTGTCATGTGCAATCAGAAGCAACTTTCAGTGTGGGAAAGCATAGACAGTAGTATCATATAAATCACCCAGCAAAGATAAACCTCAGACCTCAGAAGCAGCCAGACTATGGAGCTGCAGCTAAGGGTCGACTAATATTTATTTATAGATAATTTTTAGTAAGAATTAGACAAAATATAGATCAATTTTTTGTTTTTTTATACCTTCATGCTTATTATGCTTTGGTGAAGTTTAAAACATCAAGTGCAGTATTTGCAGCATGATTAGTGGTTGCAGAGTTTCTTATCAAAACAGGTACTTTTTTTTTAATATAAAATTGTATTATTAAGTGACACACACGGGAAGTTTCTGTTTTTACATCTCTGCATTAATTAGTGTTTTAGTCAATAACTTTCAGTGTGATCAAGGAACATTGTGGTTATAGAGCTTCTCTAACTTGCCCCTGTATAGTATCTGTCTTAGACCCCTGGGTTCAACGGTACAAATACAAAGAAAAAATTGCACCATGCCATTTCTCAGGCAGGAACTCAGTACCTCAAAGAATGCATTACCAAATGTTTATCATAAAAGGACTGATCTGAGCAAAGATTCAGGCATGATATTTGGCACTTGAATTCATTTCCAAATGACATACAAATAGTAATACTGTTTTCATTGTATGTCATGTTTAATCCTAATCTGTCATTTCTTAAACCTAACCAAATGTCATCTAAAAAATCTTCTGGGGTTAAGTTATCCTAAATTTGAACCTTAACCCTTACCACTAACCCCAACCTCAAATTTGAATCTCAGTCTACCCTAAAGTAGAAAGTATGCCCTCTCTTCATTTTCCAACTTTGTCTTTGATATGCTAGGATATATGTAGTTCCCTCTCATTGTCCAGTCTTATGTTTGATTCAGTGATCAGTGAGACTGCAGAGTATATGACTGCAGTGCAAGTATGGCTTATCCAGACATGACATCCATGGAGAGCCTGGTGATGCTGCCCAGTATCAGTAGCCAGGTGAACTCCAACAACCAGGTGGAGATAGATTTTCTCTTCCCCAACGGCATCCTGGTAAATCTGGCTGTCAACTACTTTTCACCCTTGGACCAGATCAAACAGGTAATAATAAAGAAACAAATCATCATGTGGGGAATCGTTCGACAGTGATTTAGAACAGTTTTAGTTGTATTCAGAAAACGGGCAAAAACCATTTTGTGCAAAGGAGATTTAAGACTGTGACGGAAAGTCGTGATCCTCTGTCCATTGTTTTTTATTACTTTTTTTTCAACTAGCAATAACCATGCCTCAGTAAAACCTCATTGGCTATGGTACACCACTGCACAAAGCTTATCATCATCACCTTCAACACTTTAAAGAGATTACAAAATTTGCTTTCTTTGTATCTTGATTCATATAGGTTTACAGTTTGACAAAAGATAAAAATAGACAAATTGAAAACCTGTGAGGGAGAGAAAGGAAACCATCTATTTAAACATAGTTGAATGTAATGATATTTAGAACAGACAAAGGGTCACAAGCTTTTGTCACATTCTTATTTACAATATATTATTATATGTTTGTGTATATATGTTTGTGTTAGAGACAATATTAAAGTACTGTAAAAGCTTTGTGGCGAACTGTTTGTAATCAGTTTACTTTGCATATTGGTAATTATGGTAAGCACCATTACTCAAAACCACATACAAAAGAAAATAATAATAATAAATAATAATAAAATGACTTGAGCAATTGCAAAATGGCAGTGACAAAAATTGTGTTACTTTTTATTTTGCTGCTGTTTTCATCCAGGCACCATGCCCAAAGGGCCCCATTAGCAGGCTGAACATCAGTATGTTATTTATTTAACCAGCTAGTATAATACAAAAGTGTTGTATACTTTTGATATATTAGTTTATTACTTTATAAAAACAGTTGTTGCTGTCTGATTGGGAACAGTACAGGAAATATTTCCAATTGGATCCTGGAGTTCTTTAGACTATCGTTGCATTAAAGGATTTTGGAATTGACCATCCACTGTTTTAGTATACTTTACATTGATTTTTTTTTTCAAATATTCTAGCGACCACTTTTTTGGGGGGTCTCAAATTAGTTTCATAAATGACCTTCAGACCCTGGTTTCATACAATTGAATGTTGTAGTTTAATGCAAACATGGTTTGTTTAGAGATATTCATATTTTTTTTCCAGTTTGCTTTTCAATGAGGTTTTTTGTTTTTTGATACGAAATGGAAAAAGGAAAGGACAGGACATTACAGTTCCTTGTTTTCTGTGTCACAGATCATCTGGAGGGAGGTGCACAATTATCCCCTAGCCAACAATCTTATGTCCCAAGATTCCTACAGTTTTATGTACATCAACAAACTTGGAGAAAGGGTAAGTGCTCAGCTTTCAGTGGCACATGATCAAATGAAATGAGGCTGATGCCAAATTTTTCATGTACAGAATTCTAGATCTCTGAGAAAACGGAAATGAATGAACCTTGCTTTAAAAATTTTGAAAAAAAAAGATACTGACCTATGGCTCTTCCTACACCTAAATATTCATGTTCACGGTTAAGTCTTGTGATCGTATGGTAAATAAAATTTGACTGTCTCAACAAATCTCCCTTCGACATTCAAGTCATTTCACCAGGTTACACAAAAAATTATATAAATAATTGTATCATTTGTACAGACATCCCCAGTCTTAATTTCCACTGTGTGTGGCCCATTTTGTGCTGAAAATCGGAGTATATACTTTGGTATAAATAAGTTCCTAGACTGCTGAATGTTTACTTCACCATTTTTATCTTTCGTCATGTATTGTTCTTTGCAATTATTTTGATTGTAAACAGCTAATTCTCTGTGTTGGGAAACAGACAAAAGAAGAAATATCGTGTTGTAGACTGATAGGGAAACGGTTTGTTCATAATTTAAAGGAATATATTATATAGAACAGGTAATTTCCACAAAAGCTGAATAAAAGTTGTGAGACTCACACATCACAGACATCCAACAATGGTTGAGAAAGTGGGCCATAAACTGTTTTGTGCAAAGGATGCTTATAATATCTATAATGTTTACATGACAGAAGACATCGAAGCATCAAATTAACCAAATATTATTATGACTTTTAAGTTAGGAAACTTTTTTAGAGGTGATTACGGCTGGCATCATGACTCAAAAACTTTTTCAAAGAAAATGATTTAGGTAGTTGCTGATTGAGGGTGACGACATGTTGTCATGACAAACAAAAAAATAAACCAGAGATTGACAATGAAGTATGCAAGGATTGTAGTAGGGTATATTGAAGATTTTATGTGTACTCAGTGTATTCTATCTGAAACAGGAAGAAGTTCTGGATGAAAGCCAAAACTTGGAAGAGTTGCAGCCCTTCCTTGGCCTCTTCCAAGTTGTAAAGAAAAAAGGCGACACATCGGACAAGACTTTGCATAAGAATATAAATAACCTGATCGGCAGGGGTGAGGAATTATTTGTTTATTTGTGTTTTTATTTAGCAGTACATTATCTCTGTTACAACCACTTTGCCTCAGATATTAAGTATGCATTTAATGAGTCGTTTTACTGTCAAGACCACTTTTCCTTTTTGTTAGGCATATGATAAAACAAAACATTGTAAAGAAGGAAAAAAATCACTTTTGTACCTGATAAACATTAAAAAAAAAAACATCATGATAGGAAGAAAATATTTTCATTATATCATAAATGTTCAGAATTATCAGCCGAGCACGTTTCAAAGAGAAAGTACAAAAGTGATTGTTTTCCCTTTTTTACACTGCTTGTTTCATACCGTTTACCAAGCAAAGGGAAGTAATTGGGCTGATGATAAAATGACTGATTGACTGATGAAGCTGGAGCAGTTGATTTGAGATAAGAATGATTTTCTGTAGGATTTTTCATTAAATTAGTAGAATGGGCTTAACTCTTACTGATGTAATGATTTCTATACATGGTGCACTTATTTTACTCTTGTAATATACTGTCAGTTTCCTCTGAGCAAATGTTGCATGATCAGATAAAATGAGTCTGATGTCACATTTTTCATGTGTAGTTGTTGATGCCAATTGAAACAGCAAGAAATGATTGCACCGTCCTTTGATGAACAAACTTACCTAGCTGTAACTCCTTTGAGACAAGATATTCACACTCCAAGTTAACACATGAAATACCGTGGTTTATCCATCCAATTTTCCAAGGTTTTTATTTTCTGGATGAAAATAATTTATGTATGGCATTCTAAATTCCTTATTCTGATGATACTATCAATCAAAATATATTATACATTACACTGAAGGAAATTGGTTGGGCAAGTGAGAAAACCAATTCCAAAACAACGAAAGCAGCAACAAAAAGAAGTATATAAAATTATCAGCTCACCCCATGTGAGCATTGAACAACCTATTATAATCTAGATCTAGTTTGATGTCTGCTACTCGAACTGACTTTTGTCACTAGATCTAGATCTGTCTGAGAGTTTGTTACTTGATCTACTACTGTTCTCCTCTTCAGTTTCTTGAAACAATTAAGATACTTCAGAATGCCTTAGTAAACATTACTTTGGTTGCCCAGTCACCATGGTTCACGCCTTCACAGAAAAATATACATTTAAACAAATCCAGAACACAACATAAAAGTTGCTGAAATGTCTAACAGTCCAGCATTGAATTCCCGCTATTATCACTGCTCTATACTGTGAAAAAGTTGGATTTTAAATGATGTTAAGAAAAATACAAAATTCTGGGTCGGAAACAACAAATCGAATGTAAATATCACCACACGCTCCAGCCATCCGCTGGGTGTTTTGGCCATTGGACGCTCTGGCCCTCCATCAGGTCTTAAAAAGTTAAGATTTGACTCATGTCACTAAGTTGTGAGACATATGAACAAATGCTAAAGTAAGGAGCATATTTGATGTCTCATTTATTCACAGTGAATTGTATTAATTAATGGATGTTCTGCCCTGCAATGATACCCTGTTCATATTGAAATAAGAAGTAAGTTTTTAGTTATCAGTGACAGATTATTGTTTGCTCTGTTTTATCATCAGTTGCCAAAACCTGATCATCCTGTGCATTTTGGACTGTTTCAGATTGATGATTACAAACGTTTTGTTGATGTCCCAAAAACAAAAAACAACAAAAAAAAACCCCACCTAATACCGCATTTCGTAAAATATGATCAGCTTCTGCTTTATTCGCAAGTGTTTGAAAATTATCCTCTCAGTTCTATATACCAATAATTCCAGACAAAATTATCAGAGTTTGACTCCTCTTGCACACAGATGTACACCTGCAAACTTCAATCGCTCTTTTTTGTTCCTCATATTGAAACTGTCCTACAAAGTTAAGGACTTGTCTTGCAACATTAACAGTTTGGGTATGTTGTTGTTTCCTCCAGGTTTGCACAAACAAGAATCTTTCCAGGCAGCAGAAATCAATCATTTCAAACAGAAGATGACAGACTTGTGTCGAGAGATCACTAACATGAGACGGGCTCAGGTTGGACTTTCTCACTCTATATTTTTTGTGTGTTGTTACTGTTGTTTTATCATGCATCTTCAAATTAGTGGTGAAATACAGCTTCAGAGGTAAAACATATCCCATATGCGTAGTCGTTCAGTTATTTCAAATGTCAACTTTAATAGCAGTAACAGAAAATGGTTGTGATTCTTTGAAATCCATTTCAAGTCTGAAAGTGTCAGAAGTAGAGGGAATAATGTTAATGCTTCAGTTATCAAAATGATTCATTTTCAGGAAAAGGAAATTTTTATCTGAATGGTACTGTAAGTTCAATGCCATGCTGACGTATTATATTATATTGTGATTTGGAATATTGTGCATATGCAAAGTATAATGTGTGAGTTGTTGCTAAATCGGCACCTGACATTTGTGGGATAATAAAATTGTTCATTTACAGCCAATACATCATGTCATCTGTGTTTTCATTTGAAAGACAAAGTCATGAAGATAATTATATTTTAATTTTGTGCCTAGTTTTTCATAAATTTTTAGAAATTTTGTTCTCTCCACAGGCTCCATATGAGAAATTCATGTGGCGCTATCCAGTCCGTCTCCGCAGTACTCCTTCTGTGCCAGACCAGCTGAAAGGGAAGATAAACAATGGCTCCATTGTTGTTGATCTGGGATTTGGAGAGACTGTAAGTATGGACATTTGGGATTTAATATTTCTTTATTGTCATTGCTCTTTTGTAATGGCTTTAGTTAATTTCAGTGCTCTCATGATCTTGAGAAAAAACTAATGCATTCATTTGATGAGTTATGCCATTCTGTTTCTGTTAAATAATACCTTAGTCTGTTGACACATTTCTCATTTTAATGACATTATTAGATAACTTTTATGTGATGCAGAAAATGTCATATTCTACAGGACTGGCAACTGAAATGTTCAGCCGTAATATTAAGTCAGGATTTCTAGGTATTTCGAATCAGATAATTATGAGATCTAAGTGCTCACAGTCATTTTATTGTCACCTTGGTCGTTTTTGTTTTTTTTTGTTTTTTTTTAAGTTATAATGCTAGCCATAATCATCCACCACATAATTAACCTAACTGAATCATCACTATTTTATTTCATCTATTTTATGTCACTTTAGGCCAAAATCCGCTTTTGCCAAAGTCATAACTTTAATGTGCAAATCAACTTTGCCTATTTCCTTAAAAAAAAGAACTGAAATTGACTAGGGCCATTTTGGAATGATTGGGGTGAAATCTTTTTTATTTTGGTGGTCTCCAGTTTAGCAGCTGAAGTCAGTATTATGGTATATGTAATATCATAAGAATCACATCTTTCACTGATGAGATATAATCTATACTATAAATCTATAGCAAAACCAGTA
>JBCEWB010666924.1:13128-35141 GCA_039654565.1 Peronia peronii
TATATGTAATATCATAAGAATCACATCTTTCACTGATGAGATATAATCTATACTATAAATCTATAGCAAAACCAGTAAAAGGCTTATGGACTTGAAAACTACTGAATGTATCCGTCTTGTTGCACAAAGCTCTGTGTTTCTACTTGCTTAAATCTGAAAAAAGATGATTATGTTTGACATTATGTTAAAAAGACAGTAATAATTGAATAGTAAATTCACGAGGGTGTTTGACCGGAATTGTATGTTCAATAGAATGACACATTATGTTATTGTCCTTCCGCTTCCATTCGCAGAACATCCAAAATAACAAACACATTTTCTTTGAGTAACATTGAGTTTAATCATTCAAAATACCAACACAAAGGTACACATGCTTGCCATGCATTTTGAGTCGCAGGGCAGTATTGGTTTGACCTATATATTTAAGAAATCTCCAACCGAAGCCATGGGTTTTCTACAGGCTATTTATATGACTTCACCAAAATCTCTGATCTTTTTTCACAGATTTGTTACAAATTGAAAGCAGATCACATGGGAACTCCTCAGGAAGTTGTTCAGAAAGCTCTAGCTGAGAGAACAAAAACAGGCTTTCCACAGGAAGATGCAGAATTCTTCATCCTGAAAGTAATCGGCCTGGAGGAGTATCTGTACGGAGACTATCCATTGATACAATTTAAAGTTAGTTTTACATTTATTTTACCCCCACCAATGCATCATAAGTATTCAAGTTCTTATCAATTAGGATATGAAACATCCTCTACACCCATTGGTAGAAAAAGATTGTTTTTCAAAACAGTTGCCAGTGAGGGACAGTAAATTCCCTGCATCATCATCCATCAGAATGATACAAAATGAAGAAAATAAATAATATATGAATTATTTCTTAAATAGTCTTTAGTTTCTGTAATATATCACTATGTTTGAAACTTTTTAAGATTGGGTCTGTTTGTTGCTTGCAGTATGTGTATCAGTGTTTAGTCAAGAATACAGCACCTCAGTTCTGGATAGTGCCAAAGTCTGCACTGCCAGGTAAGATAAGATGAGATAAGATAAACTTTATTTCTCCTCAAATGGAAACTCGTTTCATAGGTGATGAGACATAATATATATTTGATATGCAATCACACTCATGGGCATTTATACTTAAATATGTTGAATAACATCATTGAATAAATTCCTCTAATGGTCTGTTCAAGTAGAATCCCCTGCATTGCTAAAGTGTTTAGTATCAGATGAAGATGTGCAAAAATTAACATTCCTGTCATTTGTACACATGAAGAACTCTGTTCCAAAATTTAGCTCTCCCATTCCAGCAAGATTAACCCTTAAACTGTGGATGCTGTGTGCCTAATAATTTCTCAGTGCTAGCTTTTTTCATTGCATTGTTTCTTCAGTGCCAGACACTTTCAGACAATAAATAAAACAATAAGCCTAAGATCTCTCGATAGCAGGTGTGGCCCTTTGGGATGGTAAAACCCAGCCCACAACTGTGAATCTGATATTTTGGGGAAGTGCAAGTGGATCCACAGTAGCAGATCTGGTAGTTTACGGGTTAAGAAAAATGAGAATATGCGGAAAACATACAACAAACCACATCTTTACATTCATATGGTTTTGATAGCTCTCTTGAGTGTGCTTTCATTCTTTGATACCCATTACTGTATATTTTGAAATATTTTTCTTTAACTGCTGAACATATTTATCATTTTTGATACAGTATAGCTGTAATTGTCTTAACACATCTTTTAATGAAGACCCAATATCAATACCTGTTTTTTGTGGTAATTTGTGTGGCTGAATATTTCATACTCTTTGTCTTTTTTTGGCCTTGTTCTCAATCTTGTAGTCAGAATGACTCCTTTGAACAACAGACTATTGTAAAATATTTGAACTACAATTAGTTCGAGTAATAGTATGGCACCTTAATAATAATATTTTACATATTTGTGAACAGTTAATGATCTCAGCATCATTGTCATCACCAGTCACCCTTTTTAGGGTTTAGGGGACAGACCAGAGACCTCTACCTAACTCCTTCTTAAAACAATTTTGTCATTTCGTGACATGAGTATTGGTGGCATCTACCTAGTGGCTGGGTCATTGGACTTAAGATTGAAAAATCTTTAATAGGTCCCAACATTTTTTCCTTGCGGAAGACAATTTGCACACATTTTTGACTCAACTCAGAGTGAAATGGGTACCTGACTATAGACAAAGAAGGTTATTGTTAGACTGATGAGGATTTGAACATCTGAGAAGTGCCCTATAGTTAGGTAGTTGTTTTTATTTGGGAACAATGCAGATCCGTGAAAACTATCGCTTGCATGGCGCTCAGCGATATTTGTCACGGGAAAAGTAATGACTATTGATAAATATTATCTTTCTACCATGTCCATGTCATCTCTGTCAGAGGCCACACCCCCTGTCCCACAGAGGCGTAAAACACAACCCATTGTGGGCACACCAACGCGGGAAGACACAGGTGCTACAAATGTCATCGTGTGGAACATTGAGAATCCTTACAGAATCAAGGTGCGGGATATTTCGGAGATTCAGCTGGCTGATGGTTCAAAGGTAGGAAGGCAGATATGTAAAGATGGATCAACATTGCTCACAAACTTATGTTGTTGTTATTACATATGGAATCTAAGTTGAAAATAGAGCATGACAAACATTGCACATAATATCAAAAGGTCCTGTGTCTGTATATTAGGAATGACTCTTACCATCATACTGACAATCTTACACCAAAGACAGAAGTGTTTCATAGTTAATTCTCTTTCAGCAGTGCTTTTTGTGGCTCATTAGGCCTCTGCATGCCTGATACAGTGCAGAATATTGACTGCTTCAACTGTCAGCGTAGACAAACATAGCCATTGTAGTACATGTAATGGTAGTCATGAGAAAGAGGTGTGCCTGATGTTCTGTTTCTTTTTTGTATACCTAGAGCGTTGAAAGGCACAATAATGCTGGCTGGCCCAGGTTTCTTTCCCTAGGGAACATTCTCAGGTTAACACTATGACTGTCAAAAGCAAGCTAAATAATATGTAATCCTGAAACTCATGGAACACATTCATACACCCTTTATAAACCTTTCTGGCTTCCTTTAATGGCCCAAAAGATTTCTTTTCTCTATAGTGTTTTTACAAGGATTTTATAATGCTTTGATGAATTTCTAGATTTGTTAGGATGTGTTCACAATGAAAGTTTTAGCTTCAGTGCATATCAAAAAAAGTAACATCTGGATTGGAATACAGACCTGCTCTTTTCAATTTTTCTTTGTGTTGATAAGTGAAGTTGTGAGGATGTCTTCATAACAAAAATGTTGACTCCAAAGCCAATGGAAGGAAATTGTCATCTCAAATAAGTTAAAGACCTGAATTTACCTATTTTGCTTGTTATGTCTGTCCCAGGTCAAATTGTATGCTGGTGTGTACCATGGCGGAGATTCCCTGTGCAAGGAGAAAGAGACAGATGAACTGGTGGTGTTTAATGGGGTCTGCGGGATGAAGTCAGACATTGTCTTTGACATCCGAGTGGCTGATTTGCCACATGCAGCCAGACTGTGCTTTGCTCTTTATACTATTGGCAACAACACAAAAAGAAAGGTAAGCTGTGTTGTTATGTTCTGCTGATTTTACTTATCTCAGATGCTTCATGCTGCAGGTTTTTATAGGGCAAGAAGTTAAAGTAATAAGAGAGATCGGATTCCCTTCAGTTGACATCAAAATGGCTCTAAGGACATGATACGTCAAGGTTTTTTCTATGTGGGCAATGGAATATTTTATGCAGTGAGTCAGCTGATAGGCTTATCCTTTATGGGTGGAGGAAAAAGCTAAATGTTCACTGTTCATGGAAATATGTGTGGCGCTGTGGAGAAAGGCCTTGGATGGTTTATGATTGTTATATGAAAATATGTTTTTGATTTTTTTTTTTTTCACAAATAGCTTTGAGTATTTTTCAATGTTTTGGACAATTCAGGTAAAATCAGAGTCACCTCTGTTATAAAAATAAGTCTTAAAATCCATGGGAGATATCATCTTTAATGATATGCATTTCCTTGAACATGGTAACAGTTTCACCATCTGACAGGTTCATGCAGAGCGCAAAACATATGTGTTACTCCACTTGGGGTTCAAAATCTTCATTACACTCATTGTCTTCCTTCAGGATCTGTATTCCTGGGTGAACATTCCTGTCTATGACTTCAAGCTGCGTCTCCAGCGCGGTGATCGTGAGCTGCCTATGTGGAGACAGGATTTGCTCCAGCAGCCAGAGGAGCACTGCTATCCCCTGGGTGAGTTTACATGGTCGACTTTCATGATTAATCAAATCCAGACTCAGCACTTAGTTCATCTATGTCCTGTCAAAAACAGGTGCACACATTAGCAGCCACACACTAGATACTTAATAGATTGCTTTCCAGGAAGCTGAGAACATACATGAGTATCTCCATTGGCTCTGTTGAGGTTATAGAACTTTTAGAGTGTGAAGAGTGAAATTTTCAAGTAAAATCGCTATACAAATCCTTTTTATTGTCAGTCTGAATCAGTTTGAATGAGCAGCATCATTCTCTGGATAAAAATTGATAAATGAAATTAAATCAAACTGTCCCTCTCTCTTTTTTTGTTTAGTAATCTGCAATTTGATGTTATTACAGGTCTGGTTTTCTCATAGAGATCTGTGTGTTTATACCTAGCCAGCACTTCTAGTTCTTCTTCTGATCTTTAGTTTGTGTATCCAGGTGTGCGTGTATCTTTTAGGCCTGTGCAGGACCGACAGTGTTCGTGACCGACGGTTAACGCTTAACCGACTCCCACGAATGTCGATGATTGATTATTCTATCGGTTAAATATTTCCTTCTTTGTCATGTGTGACGTCACATCGGTTATGGTTATCTGTTATGGCCTTGAACTTAGTCTGTTGTAACCAAAAACAAAAAATGCTGCCACCTACAGTCAGCCTGAGGTTCGCTCACTTGACCTTTGATGGGGGACTTAGATTAAGAAAAACTTGGGATGTGAAACTCAATATTTCACAAATCTGACTCTACAGATAGATCGGGTGTCGAATTCTAGTGCAGTTTGATACCAAATATTACCTTATATCTCTCATTAGTTGTGATTTTAATTTGATAAAAAAATAGTGGCAATTGTCTCACCAGTTACTAATTTGGGAAGGACATGCCACGTGTTCAAACTCTAAGACTCAACAGTAGTCTGTTTCATACGACTTTTATCTTTTTTTTTCAAGATACCGTAATTTGGCAAATACACTGTAGTCTGTTTCAGTCGTTTATGCAAAGAAGTTTGCACGGGGGAGGGGGTTGAGGGAGGGATGTAAGGTGGGGGGAGAGAGGACAAGTGGGAAGCATGTAATACAAAATTGCGCCAGGCACCTCGAAGTCAACTACTCTAATGGCCTTAACCATAAAAGCGCCAGAAGAAACAGAATGCAGTATTTCCACTTTGATATGGATTCATGTTCAAGAAATAACAGTGAGACAAAAATGGCAATACACACGTGAAACAAATATCGTGCTGCCATTTTGTAGCTACCTAAAACTTAATTCATATACAAAGTATAAAACAGTTTTGGCAGATTGTCCCCTTGACACTACTAAGGTTAAATGGTGAATACACAGCTCAGCTCTTGGCGTGTCTTTGTTACTGGATCAGTGTTTTTTGTTCTTTTTTTCCACGGAAAAAAAATTGACATGCACATGGTAGGGAGTGGGGAGTGTGACTCGCCAGTTTGCCAAGCAGGAACCTCTTTGCTATGATTAATTATTTCTTTCATGGTCGTTCATGACCGACAACGTAATCAACCATCGGTCATAATAATCGATTAATCAATTATTAGTCCATGACCGATATAACCGGTTATCATGACCGATGATGCACAGGCCTAGTATCTCTCTGTTGTTGTTATTTTTTTTTTCATTCAATTTCTTATCATTATTCCATCACTATGGATAAGAATGAAGAAAGTTTATCTTATTTCTATTTGACCCTACCTTACCTTACCTTACCTTATCTTACCGTACCTTCTCTAGCCTTGCCTTGCCTTGCCTGGCCTTGCCTTGCCATACCTTACTCTACCTTACCTTACATTACATTACATTACATTACATTACTTTTCATCACACTATATTACCTTACTTTATCCTTGTTTTTACATTATCATGAAGTACATTACATTACCATATTTTACTCTTGCTTTTACCTTACCTTATTACCTAAGTTTCCATTACATTATCTTCCTTTACCCTTGCCTTAACCTTATCCTTTAATTATCTTACCTTACATTATCTTAAGTTATCTAACTTTCGTCATTTCGTCCAACCCTGCCTTATCTTATTTACTCTTACCTTATTTTATCTTATGTTATTGTGTTGTATTTTGTTGCCCTATATTATCTTATCTTATTCAGTCTTGACTATGTATATATGAATACACTGTGGAAGGGGGAGGGGAGTGTCCTGAAACTGAGGTTTTGGAACCAAAATTGTGTTTTTGCTATTTTTAGACTGTTTTACGTCCTCTGATATTATAGGAAAAATTCCCGTCGGTCCCAGAAACATCTGCTTTATGCTCTAAGACGGCACCAACATGGCACCCCACTAGAAGATTTTATAGAGAGATTTTGAAAATTCAGTTGTGATTTTCTCAAAATATGTTTTTTTCACTTTTTGCCCGAAGGCTTTTATTTTTTTGTCTGAACCAGTTGACATCAAATTTTCAATATATTTTCTTCATATTGTGTGTTTTAATAGTATGCATCCTTTTTTCTAAATTTCATTTAGTTTTTTAAGAAAAATTGGATATTTAGCGGAAAATTGAGAAATATACAGATCTGTCAACAGATCTGTCCACTCAAATATTTCAAAAATTTATGACAAACATCGTATGGCATATAACCAAAAATCAAATGCACATTATTTTTCATATAGAGCTATTTTATTACTGTGCCAAATTCTAAATGATTATATTGAATACTGTAGGAGCCATAGATTTCTGAAAATAACTAATTTTCAAGACACAAAATCCAAACTGGTGGCACTATCATGGCAATCAAAATAATTTTTTTCCATACTTTTCCTCCAATTTGAGCATGCAGAATTCGAATTTGAAGCTGAAAATGTCCCTTGTTCAAGCATTCAAAAAATCACTCTGGATACTTGTACCCCCCCCCCCCTCCTCTTCCCCTCCTCCCCCTAAAGCAGCATTTGTCATGTTCTCTCCTCCAGGTGGTGTTGCCCTTAACTCCATCAGCATGGACTCCACATTTCTCAAGATCAACTTCCCTGATGTGGCACAGTTCACCAGTAGTGCTTACCTTGTGTATCCTTCTTATGATGTGGTAAGTCTTCATTTGATTCCTTCTTCCCTCTCTCTGTCTCTGTCATTCCCACCTCATATCCCATAGAAATGAATTTCTGTAATGCTCTCAATTCGTTCTTGCACATAAATAATACCCACTTGTTTTTGAGTATTTCAGTTGATTATAAAACGGCCCAAGTTATGTTAAGTTTTGACATACAGTACAGGTCTCTGGCATAGGGTCTTTAGAGGAAATATCTGACTGTAACTAATGCCATACAGTGATGCTGATACAATAATGCCTTTTTCCCACAGATTCTGGAGTGTGCCTCAGAGCACATGGAGCCTGATGGAACAGCGGGTTCACCAGTGAGTTTGATTGTTTGCCCAGTCTTACTTTGTGAACCCTCTTTGAAACAAAGGTCAAAATGTTAGCACTGTCCCAAGACAGTGTTGAATGTCCAAATTCATGTGCTAAAAGACCATTTGTACTGACTGAATAGCAGTCTGCATTTAAAGTCTGTGTTGTAAAAAAATACTTTATCATGTAGAACTTCCAAGACATTCTTCATTTTTAGTTTTTTTCAGGCTATTCTTAAACATATGCTAAATATGTCACATGAGATTGTACAGGGCTAATGAATCATTTCTTATCCAAAATGATTGTTTAGCAATGCTTATGTTCTTTTTATATTAGTTGTTTTTCTAGATTTTTGCTAAATGTTTCTCAGATTGACAGTTTAAGTCTAGTAGTAGTGAAGCACTGACACTGAGTTGGTGTTATATATAGGATAGGATCTGCTTAATTCCTACTTTATGAAAATCAAATTATCAAGAATTCAAAGTGGAGTGAAAATTCTGGCCATGTAACCAGGCCACTTTAAAAAAGAAAAGGTAAAAAAAAAGGCCATATTGTACTTGATTAGTTCAAAATGGTCACATGACTAAGATATATCAGATCATTTCATTTTCAAACTGGCTTCTTCCACAGGCATGATTGCTGTTTGACAGCCTGGTTTTAGTGTTAGAGTTCGGGTTAGGTTAAGAGTAGACACATGAGAACCTACCAGATCTAGATATTATCCAGATTCTATATCATTAGCCTAGATTCTGATTTATAATCTAATAATACAATAATAAATAGATCTTAATCTTAAATCTAGATTACAACAAAGACGACATTTGTTTCTAATCTAAACTTTGCACCAAGGCCAAAAAGTCATAGAATGATCTGCCTGCTTCCTTATCAGTTGCATTGCATTATACCATTTATTAACGATATATTAATAATCCATATGGTATTATTATGGATAAAACCATAATCCATATGGTATTATACTTTGATCACCCTTTTTTCACCAAACTGTTCTTTTCTTACCATGTTGATATCTCTTTGTCTCCCTGTTGTCAAATCTAATATTGATGAAACAGACATCAGTTTCATTATCAGTCTTCTGGATCAACTTAGTGTCAAGGATTGTGATATTCAGCATGTAACCGTTCAAGCTGTAATTATATGTTGTTTCTATCTTTTTCAACTCTTTTTCCCTCTATTTTTTTTGCACAGTTTTGAGGCGCATCTAATCATTCATTAATCATCTGGTTAATATTTGATTTTATCATTGAGTTTTTCCACCTCCAGACTATGCGGGTCAGCAAGTCTCATGTGGAGCAATTGACGCAGGCCTTGTACATGTCCGAGCAGCTGTTTGAGCAGGACAAAGAGCTTATCTGGCTCCTGCGTTATGAGATTAGCCAGAGATTTCCTAATGCCCTGGCCAAAGTTCTGCAGTGTGTCAAATGGAACAGTTATGTTGATGTGGCAAAGGTAACTCTCATTTTTTTTTTTTCATGTCTTATTTAAGTAATAGTAGAAACCATTTTTATAGCACTTATTTCCACTTCTGACATGGTGCAGGCATTTCTTTAACAGTGTATCATTGTCTCCAAACCTAATGGATTCGCATATGTGCATCCTCAGCTTTCTGGGAAGTATACAATGTGGCCAGCTGTTAAAGTGCTTGAATCATTATCAGTCTAATTATCACATTCTCAGTCAATATTCGAGTACTCATTTTTACCTAGGTTGAACCTGGAAATACCAGAGCCTGTTGGGATTTTTTTTAACTCTGGAACTTCTGAGCCAAAATCCAATGTTCCTACCATGGACACTCTCTTAAGAAGCTGGTATTTTCCACGTATGCATGAAATGTACTGTGAAGTGATCTTCTATCCAGATGACAGCTCTGCTACAGACCTGGCCACTGTTGCCTGTGGACAATGCCCTGGAAATTCTGGACTTTGAGTACCCAGACCACAATGTTCGAGAATTTGCTGTGAAGTGTCTGGATTCTGCCCTAAGGTCAGTTAGAAAGTTATCTTGTTTATAGTCTAGTTGATGTTCAAGCTAGAATATTGAGACTACTCAAGTAAAATTCCTCGCATTTCTAAGATAGTGACAATAGTCATTTTCAGCAGTTCTGAGATATTGAGTAAAAAAAAAATGATTATGTCGCAAGTCATGATTCTATTCAATTTAGTACGTAATTTTATTGGCGCATTTCTGTTTTTTTTAATGTCAGAATCTGATAGCTCTCCCGCTGAGGAATGTCAAGAGACATCAGTTGCATTTTGGCATTAATCTGATTTTTTGCCATTAGCATAGAGGAGAGACAAGATGATGGTTTTATAATAAAATGACATTGGCGTATTGAAAACAAAGGAAGGTCAGACAGTTTGATATTGAGTTATTTGTGTCGTGGTCAGATCATGAGTAGTTGCCCAATGAAATGCTACCTTTAAAAACTGTTTTCCTTAATGATGGTTTGCTGTTATTTTCAACATTTCAAAAATGAATATGAATTCATGACAGATATCAAACTTTCATGCAATAAGGCAATAAACTGAAATTTTAAAACTTTCACCATCTAAGTGGAATCAGTGCCAGGTGTATAATACACAGACTATTGAAAAGCCAGATAGTTTGGACATGTGACAAGGATGCAGTCACACCAATTAGCACAACAGACATACAACATAGTACAGTCCAACTTCAATACATGGGCAAGACCCAGGAAATCAGGATTGAAGATGTGAAAGACACACTACAACACCAAAGTATTTGTTCTCTCCTTTCTTTCCCTTCCTTTCCATTGAGTATTTCAACCAGCTGCAGACTGTCAACAGTTCCTCTCTGCGATGAACAGCTGCAGACAGTTAACCCCTTTACTGCTCTCTGGACGTACAACGTATGTATGAATATGATTGGGGTCAGATGCTCTATTGTTGTAGGGCATACGTTACCGTAAAACATAGCTTTACGGTGATGTGGGCTGTATGTCAATAGCGCATCTGACCCCAGTCATATTAAGACGTATGTTGTACGTCAACAGAGCAGTGAAGGGGTTTTAACCCGTTACCACTCAGTCTAACATTTACCCCAGCCTGACTTCTTACTCATGATATGGGAGATAACTCTGTCATTTTACCCCTAACAATTTTTTAAAATTTATAGGGAAAAAACTATCAGACCAATCCACAGGTGGTTTTCACAGTAAAAATACCAGTAAAATTATCACTGGAGGTATCTCAATTCCTACAAATCACCATCACATATAGCTTTAATAGCCTCTTCAAACAATTTCAGTACCTCATCCACATCTAAAAATGCACCCAACTTTAAAAATTCACTGTGAAATGACCGTTCAAGCTACACACATGAAATTTGCACCGTGCGATGCCATTTAAATGGGCTATCATGTGATATGGTCAAAATCTTGCTAGTGGCGTTACTTATGGCTCAATCCCGTTTCTATGAAAGCTACCGCAAGCCACCAAAAATCGGCGTAATTCAGCGTATATGCGGAAATGAACCAGCATCGGCAAGTGGCGCATATCGGAGTCTGTGCGTGGTATTGGGTTAATCTTGACAGAAATGAAACTGTATTATAATCCATTAGTGATTCTGCCCATTTTGTGAAATTTTCTTCGCACTGGGGGAGGAAATATGCATAGCACTGAATGGGTTAAAAGAAAGAAAAGAAGAGGGGTTTCTCTAGAGTCGAAGACATTTATATATATTTAGCTCATCTTTATAGCTGTGTTCTAATAGTTGTATTCACTCTCCCTCCTTCCTCCCCCATATGTCCAGTGATGACGACCTGGCACAGTTCATGCTACAGCTGGTCCAGGCACTGAAGTTTGAAACCCACCTGTACTGTCCACTGGCCGAGTTCCTTATGAAGAGGGCCCTCAAGAACCAGCACCTCGGACACAAGCTCTTCTGGCTGCTCAGGTGTGTGTGTGCATCTTTCTCTCTCTCACTTGTTCTGTATCTTTGTTTTATACTCACATGTATCCTCTCCCCTCTGTCGTTTTCACTTTTTTTTCTCTCTCTCTCACTTTCATCATTCTCTCTTACTTTCTCTCTTCCTTCCACACCCACTCTCTGTCTCTCTTCCCCCTCCCTTTCTGACTTCTTGAAGCAGCTATAGCTTTGGACATGGGTGACAGTGACCTTTGATCTCTTGTGGAAACTCCATCTGTCAGCAGAACACAGTGGTCTCAATGCCATCCCACCCCTAAATCATCTTTTTCTCTTTTTCGGCCTTAAACACTTCTTGTAACCACTGATCCTCTTACAACAATAGATTTCAATAGATTTAGGACTCTATAGTTCCTTCCCTCCTGTGGTAAATGTGTTCACGGTATCATAGATCCAAGCAGGCAAGCTTTATTACTGAAGCCCTCATGTTTTGCTGATGTGTTCATAGGAATAGCGTAATTATTTGAGTAGTATGCAAGCATAATGTTTGTGTATCAACCACTCCAGGTCAGAGATGCATAACCCAGCAGTCAGCACACAGTATAGTCTCATCCTCAAGAGTTACCTGTGCCATAACCTGGATCACCTGCATGTCCTCATGAAGCAACAAGAGGCTCTCAAGAAGTTGTTTGCTCTCAACTCACTCATCAAGGAAGGCAACATTGCCGACCAGGTCAGACTTGCAGTTTGGTGCCCTCTTTCTTTCATTACTCCTTGAATATCAAACTTGCAGCGAAGTACCTTTTCTGTTTGATATTTCTGAACATATAGAGTGATTGCTATCTTAAAGCTTATTCAGCTCCCTTTCTGTTTGTGAAAAAAAAACTTTGTTCTACCTTGAGTAGAAATCAAGATATTGGCAATTTAAGAAAGTCGAGATGACCTGCTCCAGCAGCTAAATTTAGTGAGAAATGATCAATAAGTTAATTCTCATTAGTTCTCAATGTGGATCATGTTAGTAAATTACCATTTTTGGAATGCTGCTCGATATAATTCAACAAATTTAAGTCTGAGATGTATTTTTAATTGGACTTGGAAGGGTTTTTTCGCAAAATTAAAAAGCATTGCATTAAAAATTCAGTCACTATTCACTGAAAAATCATAAATTCTGTGGTAGCCTCAGTTTGAAGTGTGTCTGACTCCATTGTGTCATGTCTCATATAAAGAGTTGTCTCTTTTCTCACCTTTAGAAGTAGCTGCCATTTGGCAAGAGACTGAAAGGCTTTTCGGAAATAATTGACCTCAGACAATTTGTTTATTTATCTGTTTTGTTTGTCCAAAAACTGCTCAGGCCAAGAGAGATGAAGCCAAAGGTTTAATGCAGAAAGTTTTGAATCAACAAACCTACAAGACTTGCCTGTCTGATCTCTACAGTCCTCTCTCACCTCTGTACAAGATGCAAGAACTCAGGTAATTCTCTCCCTCGCTTCTGTACAAGATAAAAGAACTCAGGCAGTCTTTATCTCCCTCTTTTCTCTTCAAATGCAAGAACTTAGGTAATCCTTACAACTTCCCCACTTCTGTACAAGATGCCAAACTCAGTAATTTTTGACTTCCTCACCTTTGTACAAGATGCCAGATCTTAGATAATTTCTATAACTCCCTCATCTTCGCACAAAATCAAAAGTCAGACAGTCTTTTATAACTTGGTTATCTCTATGTAAGATCAAAAGTCAAGTAATCTTTATAACTCTACCACTTCTGTACAAGATGCCAAAACTCAGATAATCTTTCATAATTCAGTCAGCTCAATACAAGATCAAAAATCAACTAATCTTCATAACTTCCCTAGTTCTGTGCAAGATGCCGGAACTCAGATAAAGTTCCTCAGACTATTACTAGCATTAAGGGAGTTTGACACAGTGGTATCAATGGACTGCATGAGTGCCTAAGTTTCATATTTGCCAAACAATACACAGAGTGGTCATCTCATACTTCATTTGACATTCTGTTCTGAAAAATCATGAAACTGTCATCTAACTATCTTGCTACTTTGGTGTGATTGTTTACATTTAATTTGTATTGACAGTCTATAGTACTGAATGGTAAAACTTTTTTTTTTTACTTGATTTCTTTTAGTATACATGATCAATTAACTATTCAGTACTTGTAACTATATTCTATGGTTCACTTGTATTTTTCAGTATTTTGGTAGGCATAACCTAGCTTGTTCAACTGTTTTGGTTTTGTTTTGTTGTTTACTGTTGTTGTTGTTGTAGCTGCTGCTGTTGTTGTCATTTTTGTTGCTGTTGCTGCTGTTGTTGTATTTATTGTTGTTGTTGGTGGTGTTTTATGGGGATTGGAGAGCGGTTAGGCAAGCTGGGAGAAATCTGCCTGACAACAGACTAGCTTAAAGTCAGTAGGAATAGACACACAGAGCTTCTTATTTAGCAATAACAAAAATTTTTATTTGATTTGTTTTTGATATCCTGGTGTTTCAGAGTTGAAAAGTGCAAGTTCATGAATTCCAAGAAACGTCCATTGTGGCTGGTGTTTGCTAATGGGGACTATATGGGCACAGACATACAGATCATCTACAAGAATGGAGATGGTACGTCTCAGTATCACTGGAACTTGAGTAGTCTTTATGATTGTTTCCCTCAAAGCACATTTGGGCTTTGACTTTTGTGGTAACAATGAATATGCTTTCTTTTTGTGATGCTTAAGTGAAGGGATCACTTAATTACAATGAGAAATATTTTCACCCAGACTGTGTTATCAGAAAATGCCACTGAGCTTCAGTGTTACACAGTTTATCTGATTTATCATAGGCCACAAAAACTCATCTGTAAGGCTGACATTAGAAAATATTCAAACAACAGCATACTGATTAAGCCTATGATCTGTACATGTGCATTGTGTGGAAGAAAGCCATGCTCAGTGTCTATTTACTTAATTAACACTGAGAGTTTTTGATGTCTGAAAGCCATTCTAAATGTTTTGGTCATATCTCAGAAAGTCATGCTCAGTAGTTGTGATCTCAAACAGCCATTGAGATTTTGTATGGTTTCAGAAAATCATGTTAATTGTCCATGATTGAGAAAACTATTGTGAAAGTCAGCTATTGCGAATTCCTTTTGAAAGTCTTTGATCTCAGAATCTGTTTTATCTGTTAAATTTCAGATCTACGGCAAGACATGCTGACCCTCCAGATTCTCCAAGTCATGGACAACATCTGGCAATCTGAAGGACTGGATTTTCGGTCAGTACTTGAATTAGGGCCTTTGCTGTTTGTCTTCATGAACTGTGTCTGGTTCCATTTTGGTGAGACTTTTCATGTTCTTTTGGATTCGAGCTACAAGCAAAATAGTCAATTTGTAAAATTGAGTTCTTAGCGTTAAATGAAAGTTAAACTTTCTATATCTAACATATCAAATGCATTTTACAAATTTTGCCCCTAAAGGTGTTTTTGAGGCTGTTTTATGATGTTCCTAAAATTCCTTGAAATTAGTTTCTGAAATTCTAAACACATTCTTCTTTAAACTCAACTTCTCTGACCTTGTCATCCTTAAAAATTCATAGAAAAGAAATTATGAAGAGAGATATTTTTGGAATTTAAAAAGCTCGATATTGAGCGAAATCTCTAGTTCAAGAACAATTAAGAACTCAAAAAGTAGATTCTCCGATAATTGCCCACTCTCAAAGATCACACATATATGGAATAGAATGAGATTATTGAAGTGTAACTGTCAAAGTGGTAACATTGAGTGGAGGTCTTTTCTCTCTTAACCTATACCTAGAATCTGCCCCTCGCTAAGAGGACGGATGATGTTGTTTGTCGGCATCCATTCATCTCGAGAGACGATGGTATAGCGCTGGGATTGGGGATGGCATCTTCTAGAGTGGCTGCGGAACCGCACCCTAGAGTGGCAGTCTCACGAACAGTTGTTACAAATAAAGGGGATGAGACTGCCACAGAGGCTGCCCTTGCCTTTCTCCTTGCCCCGTTGTCTGCGAGCTGGTCGTTTCTGGTGGTTTCTGCCCATTTCACTCCCTCACTGACAGTGGCTCTCCAGAACTGGCGATTGTCCGCAGAGCCTTCCCAGGCATTGGGATCAATGTCGTCTGTCTTCATGTCTCTCTTGCAGACGTCCTTGAACCCAAGCTGCGGTCTTCCTGTGGGGCAGGAACCCTCGCACAGCTCCCAATACAGCATGTCCTTTGGGATGCGCTCGTTGTCCATGCGGCGTATGTGGCCTAGCCACTTGAGCCGTTTCCGGCTAAGGAGTGCAAACAGGCTTGGGATGCCAGTGCGCTGGAGGACCTCTGTATTTGTCACCTTGTCTTGCCACTTGAACTGAAGGAGGTGTCTGAGGCAGCATAGGTGAAAGCTGTTGAGCCACTTCTCCTGGCCGGCATATGCAGTCCAAGACTCATTCCCATACAGCAAAGTGCTGAGTACGCAGGCCTAGTAGACACATCGCTTTGTGTTCACTGTTAGCTGGCTGTTGCTCCAAACACGCTTATTCAGCATGGACATGACTGCGGCGGCTTTTCCAATCCTGCTGGATATCTCTCTGTCCAGGGAGAGAGAGCTGGCAATGGTGGATCCCAGGTATGTGAAAGTTTCCATGACCTTGAGATGTGTGTTGTTAATGGTGATGTCCGGCGCTGTGTCTGTGCCCTGGACTAGGATATTAGTCTTCTTTAGGCTGATGGTCAGTCCGAATTCCTTACAGGCATGGGACAGGCGACTGACAAGCCCCTGTAGACCAGCCTCGGTGTGAGACGTCAGTGCTGCATCGTCTACGAACAGTATCTCTTGGATGAGGATCTCCCTAAGTCTTGGCATGCAGTCGGGCGATGTTAAGCAGTTTCCCATCTGCTCTGGTGCGAATGAATATGCCTTCCTCGCAGTCGGCAAAAGCATACTGAAGGAGCATCGAGAAGAAGATCCCAAACAGCATCGGCACCAGGACGCAGTCTTGCTTCACACCGCTACTCACAGGGAAGGTCTCGGATGTGCCACCATTGAAACAGACTGTGCCATGCATGTCCTCATGAAAGGAAGAGACCATCTGGAGTAGTCTTGGGGCATCCAGTCCTCTGCAAGACACTGAAGAGTCCGCTTCAACTGACCAGGCCGAAGGCTTTCGTCAAGTCAATGAAGGCGATGTACAGTGGCTTCTGCTGCTCTCAACACATCTCCTGCAGCTGGTGTGGTGAGAAGATATGTCCATTGTAGATCAGCCGGCCCTGAAGCCACACTGTGACTCTGGGTACACACACGGGAAGCAAGACTCTGTAGGCCAGGCAAGGACGACGCGGGCAAAGACCTTCCTCACAACGCTGAGGAGGGAGACACCGCGGTAGTTGTTACAGTCACTGTGGTCTCCCTTGTTCTTGTAGAGAGTGACGATGTTCGTGTTGTGCATGTCTTGGGGGACGTGGCCTTTCTCCCAGCATAGGCACAGGAGTTCATGGAGGTGCTGCAGCAGTGCCAGCTTGCTGCTCTTCAAGACTTCTGGGGGATGCCATCTTTCCCAGGAGCCTTCCCACAAGTCAAGCAGTCGATGGCTTTACTGAGTTCCTCCTCTGTGGGTAGGGCATCTAACTCCTCCATGACTGTGAGGCTGGGTAGGGCGTCCAGGGCGACATCAGTCTTCACCTTCAGTGTTCCATACAGCTCCAGGTAGTGCTCCACTCAGCTGCTTGCCCTGGTCCGTGATCACCTCTCCTGTCTTGCTCTTCAGCAATGCGGTCATGGTTGCAGCGGGGCCGGTGGCTGTCTTGATGCTGTCGTACATGGCCCTCGCATTACCTGTGTCAGCGGTTGACTGGATCTTGCTGCACAGGTTCAGCCAGTAGTTATGCACAGCGGCGGGCTGTCTGCTGGGCCTTGTTGCACGCAGCTCTAAGGGCATCGTGAGTGCTGGTGCAGGGGTTCTGCTTGTGGGCCAGCAGGACTTCCCTCTTAGCTTCTGTGACTGGCTGCATCTCTTCCCAGATGCTTCATCCAGTCTGCGTTTCGGTGTTCTCTCTTCCCAAATGCAGAGAGTGCTGATGTGTATATGATGTCCCTCAGGAAGCCCCACTTGCTGTTGACATCGGTTCCATTGAGAGTGTCAGCAGTCAGCTTCTCACTGAGGGCATCATTGAACAGCTGTATTCTCTGTGGGTCCCTTGTGTAGCAGGTGTTGATACGTGGGAGACCTTTGGTTTTGGAGCAGCTTGGGAGTTGAAGAGCTGGAGTCTTCTTAATTCTTTCGTTTCTGCCTGGTGTGGGATTTGCAGTTCACTTGTCAGGATGATCAGTTCCTAAGCCCTAAGCACCCAGCAAGGCAGGCAAGCTGTGGCGGGACAACACCTTACTGGCTGGGGGCTGCCCAGCTTGAGGCAGGCGGTAGCTGTCCAGTGACCCATGATGATCTCTCCCACCGTTGAAAGTAGCCCCAGCCGCTCGTTTCCTACGCCAATCAGAATAGGCTTTTAACCGGTAACTGCTACTTCCCGTGTTTTGCTGAAGCCTGACGACGACGCTGGAGTGTCCTCACCAGTGCGCTATGAGTCTGGTCAGGGGTATATGGAGAACTTGGGCTGGATGATAACAGATCTGTTATTTCAGTGCTCATTTTGCTTAACTTTTTATAAATTTTTTTCCTCGATAATGAAGTTTTGTTTCACATTTCATATCTGTTTTTGTCATGATAAATGGCTAGATTTGAAATTGTTGGTATTCATGTTTGCAGAATATGAATATTGCAGTTTGTCCCTGCTTATACTATGTCAATATTTTGCTGAGGTTTCAGTGCTGTCTTATTCTCTTTGTGCCAGAATGAATCCTTACATGTGCATGGCCACAGACCTGGAGCAAGGAATGATAGAAGTTGTCTCCCCTGCTGACACCATGGCCAACATCCAGCGGTGGTACAAGAAGACGGCTTTCGACAAGAAAGCTCTGTTTGAATGGCTGAAGGATAAACACAGAACAGAGGAAAGGTGAGGGAGTTGGTCTCCTATTGGTTGACTAGACTAGGAATCCGTCCTGAAGACGTGTAGTGCGCAGTATATTGATTGCAATCAACTGGTCGATCGCATAGATAGTATGACTGGATCGCACATCATTTAAAAAAATAGCTGGTAACTTATCTTCCATCTCCACTAAAAAAGACATCACATTACAGCAGGGGAGAGCACTAGATTTATTTAATTTAATGAAAAGTAAAAACAAATACATATTGGAGATATAAAGTATACCCTGTAATAAATAAATATGTCTCGTGGCCAGTCGAAATGAGACGTAAGTCGCTGAGCTAGAACCGAGAAATCGGGTTTTGAATGTGATGAGGACGGTCAATTATGGAATTTTTATTTATTGCAGAAATCGAAAGTGCATTCATTTCTGAACAAGAGCGTATCGGTCTTACCCTCGATTTATAAATATTTCTTCATTAAAATCGGGGTTTTTGTGAGGTAGGTATGTAGATTTATGTGTTTAAAAATTCATTTAAAGTCGATTTTATCGGAATTTCGGTCATTGCTTGGGGGTCCCCCCTTGTCTCTTTAAACTGCAATATCTCTGGCAAGAATAAAGCTAGATCAAAACTTTTTTCACCACCTGAAAGTGTATGAAATAAGTTTTCACATGATACCAAAAATCTTATATGGTGAAAAATCGACATACGTCTCATTTTGACTGGCTGCGAGACATATATGTTAAGCATTTTTGTTGTTCTTAGATCATTGTGACTGGGTCATTTTAGAAATAACTCTCAAGGCAAAAAAGTGTCGACACCATTCATGCTGAGCACAACTTAGTCACTAGTCAGCACATAGAAGTAGCTTTGAGTACTTGCAAATATTTCAAACGTTCATATGAAATCAGGGAATATATTATGTTGGACATTACAGGTAAGTCTCGGTTTTCATGACAGTACCAACCGTTAATGATATGCATTACATGATAATCATAAATTTTCCCCATCAGACAAGTTCCTCCCAAGCGGAGGAAATAAAATCATAAATAATCATGTATACAGCATTGTAAATTGCTTCCCTTACTTTTATCCTTTGCCAGCCTTGATGCGGCAGTTGAAGAGTTCCTGCTATCTTGTGCTGGTTACTGTGTGGCCACCTATGTAATAGGCATTGGGGATAGGCACAACGACAACATCATGATGAAAACCTCAGGACAGGTAAGCCTCTTGTTCCGTTGAAAACACTTAAGATTGACCGTCAATCAAATTATTTTCATTTGCTGAGTACAAGAAGTATAAGACAAGCATTGTAAAGAAGAAGATAAAAAAAATCACATTTTCTCATTATTTGAAACATGAGTAGTAGAAAATTCCGAAAAATCAATCATGTGATCAAAATAGCATTTTTCTCACTGTGATAATTTTATTCCATAATTTTTGGCTTAACATGCTTCAAACAACAATAGCTAGAGCAATATTTTCCTTCTTTATAATGCTTGGTTTGTATCTCTTGTACCTGGCAAAGGGAAGTTGGCTGAAAAAATGGCTTTTTGATTATTTCCTTCAGATAAATCATTCATAATGCACTGTATTGCCACACATTATTAATAATTGCACAGAAATGGTGTATCATCCTTGAAGCTGAATTCAACTTTTGTTCCAGTCCCACCTAGATGCATTGATCTTTTAGATAATAAAACAAAACTCTCTTCTGAGTCTTGTTATGGGTACTCATGGGAAATATGACAAGTCTTTCTTTTTTTTTTCCGAGGAAAATATGACAGATCTTTCTTTTGTGTTTGATGTGCCTTATTTTGAGTCAGTTGGGCAGTGTTATAATTTTATGTTGTGTATTCTTCATATATTTTTTGTTTCATTTTTTTCTTTTCACTAGTCTTTTCACTAATGTATTTCCTTAAGGATAAATAAACTACAGTCGAGTCCACTCAAACTGAACTCTCATAATCCGAATTTCTGATAATTCGAATTAAAATGAAACAATAGATTTTTTTTTCCTCTTTGTGCCCATTAAATGCCTCTCACATAATTCGAAGCCATCGCCGTCAGTTTCCTTTAAATCGAAGTGGTCAGCACCGTCACAAAGGTAAAAATCGGCTTTAGTTCTCTCCACGTGATCCCCACCCAACACGGAAAACAAAGGAGACACCGTCAGGGATGGGGCGAGAGGGATTAGGCAACTAATTTTTATACATGTATTGAGAATGTGCCCCACGCCGCGGCGTTAGGTGGGCCTATGTGTTCGGAGGGGGGAGTGGGGTAAGAGGCAACGTAGGCCTACGAGGAGCAGCGATGCCGAGCAGTCGATTGATAATCAAGCATCCTTGCCAAGCCTTACAGTACAGGTAGACACAGTCAAACACGTATGTGTACGATATTATTACAATACTTCGTGTGCAGACAGACATTGCGCCTGTGTTACAGTCACTGTCTTCTTAGTTCTAGCACTGTTACAATATACTGTATAGGTCTAGTCAGTATTTACATCATGCTCGCTCTTTCGCCTGTGGTTGACTAGCTTTATTTTATAGACTAGATCTACGTGATGGCTTCCTATAACCCACTGAAGAGAAAGAAGACAGCTCTTTCCATTGAGTTGAAAATGAAATGCTGCAGGAAATAGACAGAGGTGCGATGCCCAAGAAGGCCATAGTTGAAAAGTATGGCAGTCCCCAAATACACTGACGACGATATTAAAAAATTGGGAACATGTGAAAAAGTGGCAGCCTCCTCTTCTTTTTTTGCCCCACAGGTCATTTGAGAGTTGTTGCCCTTGTTAAAAAAACTGGAAGACAAACTCTCATAAGTCGAACCCATTAGTATGGTCCCGGCAAATTCGATTTAAGCGGATTCGACTGTATTTGTATTCATATTTTTGAAAGGATAATTTGATTCAGTGAGTGAGAACAACAAATACACTTTTCAGTGAAGTAAACACTACTTATTCATACCATTTCAAAACAAGCAACCTCAGTGATGTTCCAACAGCCCGCAATGTTGCAGAACCTGTGAACCACAAATCTGAACTATCTGTACTACTTTGAAGCTAATTTTACCTTAAATGTCAGTGATTCTTTGCCCTCCAAGTGTTCCACTTGACTTTTTTTTTTTTTTTTAATTTACTTTTAAATCATTGCTTACGTTCTCAACTTCTTTCAATTGCAGATTTCTCAAAAGTAACAAAATTTGTTTAGAATATGTAAAATGCCCCTTAATCCTTTGAGATAAAAGGCCAAGTTGCTCACGGCTGCCAGCGGCCGGAATTTTAGTTGCGCTTACTGAAGCACGACCGCTCCCCATCTCAGTGGTGGTCGCTGAGTCAAATTACCTGTCAGCTGGGGAATCCCCGTTTGGTGGCTGATGCTCAATTTTAACAAAGTTAATGGGTTTTTATAACGGCCTGAATGGCATGAATATAAAGGTTTGCATTCC
>JBCEWB010666925.1:0-17453 GCA_039654565.1 Peronia peronii
ATTGGGAGACACCTAAAATCACCAGATTTACCCCGGCAGTATTGGGATGTTTTATCTGGCAGTGAAGGGGTTAATATGGTTTTTATGGGTGACAGGAGGAAAAAATAGAGATTGATTGTCCAAAGTATGCAAGTTGTCATGAAGACATTCCCTATTTTGGATTTTACTTTCACAAACCTTATATTTCTTAATCTTAAAATATCTGAAATATTTTAGGAATACTTCAACTGTTGACTTTTTGATAGCTAGCCAAGTTATCATATGTAAAAGGTGTTCTAGATTTTTATTACTTTTTTTTAAAAGAGTCAGAAATAAAGGTTGTTTTAAAAGGTTTAAACATTTATACTTTTTTTTTTTTGTTAAGCTTTCTCCAATACAGGTTTTTCAATATTTAAACATAGAAGATGGCCTATTAGCCAGATTGTTAACTATGCCTAATGTAATCCATATCATATCTGTTGTGGTGCTCTCTGTTTTTAAGTTTATAAGATCCTCTGTGGGCTGCAAAATTCTGTATTGATAGAGTGACATATATATGTTTCAAGGACGTGCTCATTTAAGACACATTAGCTATTTTCTGTCGTGACATGTGCATTATTTTTTACATCATAATTGTTTTCGGCTGTGACAGAATCATTGTAGTAGATGAGATTATAATAATAATCCGTTGGCTGCAGATCTGAGAATGATTGACATTTGTTTACAAGAGCAGAGGATCCTTACCATGCAGAGTTACTTGTATGCTCTTTCATGTTGTTTTTACCCCAGTCATTTTCTGTCCAAGAGCTCAGTTTATTTATGAACTAAGTCCTCATACTCATAAGGTAATAATTATGTTTGAAAATTAAGTTTGTTGACCTTGTAATGGCTGAGAATTTGGGCAACACAATGATACTGAGCTTGCGTGTATCTTTACTGTGGAATGCAACAATATTATTGATCCAAGCTTTGCTGTCTTCATGACTTTGCATGGCTCAGATTATATGCATAAGACATTTACAGAATTTCAAAGATCTTACTTTTGCAGATGTCAATTAATATGCCTCAGAAGTTCTACCATTTTCATTAAGCAAGTGTTGGACATGTTCATGTGGAAAAAATTGTTTGGAAAGTTAGATGGAAGTCAGGACAGTGCCAACCACTGAGTCCCACAAAGGAATTTGACAAAAAACTTACTGAGCTAAATGATGGCAAAGATATAAACATCAGGAGTGTCAATTTCTGTTGCTTGAAATGATTGATCTTCTTGTGTTTGTGTTGTTAAGTTGTTGATGTCTTCATCAAATGAAATGGTATTTGTGAGAGTTACAATTTGAATCAGTATGTGAAAAGGATCCTTTTTTAATTATTCTTTTGTATGTGTGTGTGTGTGTGTGTATGCGTGTTTGTTTGTTTATTCTTGCCACAATTAATAACATTTTTTGTGTGTGTGATACCTTACAGTTGTGTTTGTATAATAATATTGTTAGTTAATGTTTGTAATAGTAAAGCCTGTTGTCTCTTGACAGATCTATTTGATCAACCTGAAAAGGCGGCCAGCACGGAGGTTCAGAATGTTGAAGGCCTTTGATTACTTGGGCATAGATGCCAAGATTGTGGATGCTGTGGATGGCAAGTAGGTTTTGCTTGACTGAGCATTCTTGTAAAATCTCTCGCCATTAAATGTTTATCCTGTAGTTACTCTGGAAAAACAGAACAAACAAATAGGGCCACTAATCTTGTGAGAGTCTAATCTGGATTTTGAGGAATCAAAGCATAAGGTTTTCAAATTATAGGGATATGGGAAAATACCTAAAAGTGATAGAATTACTTGCCATAAATAATGATCCTTTACCATGTGCAATTCTTTGCATCAGAAATTATATCCCAAGGGCATCTCTGACTGAACAGTAATACAGAATCATACTTCTCATCTCTGATATAGTGGTCTCTGCCTAAGAACCTGGTCACCGGGAGACAAAAAAAAGCGGGCTCTTGGGTGGATGTTTTCTTTGGCGAATTGAAAAGTTACGCTAGCCGTCTGACCACAGATTGCCTTCACTACTACGATTGGTTGATTGTTACCATTAGTTAAAGATTTATCTATGCAGATAAGTACAGCCTTAGTCTGTAGTTAGATCTAAAAGTTCCTGATCCTTCTTATCGTATAATTACGTCAGTAATCAATAATGCCCAGTGTTTAAACATCAAGTGAGTTTTCACATAACAGTATTATTGATGAATGAAAACACGATATTGCTATGATTTCCAATGGACAATCGCACTCGCCACGAGTGACTAAAGTATTTATAAGTAGCAAAACAACTGACCAGTCAGGAGGCTTAACTTACACCTCCTTATCCACAGAGCCAATCACAAGTGCTGTCCCACATGTTGTCAAAACAAAGAAATGCTTACGGGATAGTTCACAATGTGGTCTGATTATGCAGTCATATGTCCACCATCACTTTCACTCCATTGTCTACCTGTTCTTTCCACCCCCATCCCCATTTTGATGCACATCTAGCACTGTGCGTTTCTCTCAAATGGACAGTATGATGTGAAATTACACCATAAGTACTCGCATATCTTCGCTCGACACCAGGCTCTTAGTCAGATTTTTTATTTGGGAGCAGGTTCTTATAGGGATAAGTTATAAAGAAAAAAATTCTGTTTCACAGCAGAGACAGGTTTTTAGGTGGACGGGGCTCTTAGGCGGAGACCACTGTATTTTGTACTATATATCTCTCTGAGCTCAAGCTCCTGGATTTTCTGGGAGGACAGGTATCTATGAGGGAGCAAGCAGTCACCTTTGGCATTATGTTGTGAACATAGATTTGCCAACTATTACATTATTTGCAGGACTATCCTGAAATTTATGGTTGAAATCTCATCAATGAGCCTGCCCAGAAATAATCTATACTAAATATAGTTCTAATTTGATTCTAAGTCACTGACAAATCTGTACCGTCCTTTTTATTTTTTCACTTATGTTCTTGTAATCTGTTGTAAGGTGCCTTCAAGAAATACAGTCCTTCACAGGCTCCACTTCATGCTGCTGTTTTCTCTTGTGCCAATTGGTTACATTGTGGTATTGATGCAAAATCCATTTGATTGGTCCATGCACTTCTCAGGGATGTCAAACTTTTTGCTTTAGGAAGGAAAATAGACTAGACCTTGTTGCTGTCAACAACTTCATTGCTGGTCATGGATTCTTTCTAGCTTGTACATAAGAACAATTAAGTTTTATGTTAAACTCCAGTTATATGGTGGCAAAAGAGTGCGGGGAGGCGGGGGGGTGCTTTGTATTTTTATGAAATGGACTGACATTCTTGTCCTCTTTCCTCCTGGTTTTCTGGTCATTGTGAGATTCTGTGTACTGGACATTTTTTATTGTTGTTGTTGTTGGTTATATGGACATTAATAACACTCTGATGCTATGTAGGCTGTCTGCCTCTATAGCTTGGCTGGAAAGCATTTTACAAATAAAGAAATGTAAGTATTGATCACTTCTGCATTTACAAAGACAATGGTTAGGTTTATAAGTCTTCCTTATTTTTTAAATCTGCAGGGAACTGAATGATTCTTACCTGAATAAGATGGGAATTGAGATGTTACCTGGTTTTGCTGATCCATATCAAGGCAGGTAAGGAATTGACGACCATCGAGTTTTGCTTTCAGTCTTTTTATTTCAACCTCAGGGCCATCTTGAAGATATGAAAAATTTTTTTTCTAGTCTGTTGTGCCTGTTTGTTTGGTTTACCTGTCATGCCTTTTTTTTTTTTTCATTTGCAAGAGGTGTTATATATTTAAAACAAAAAAAAGAGTAAGTTTACATTTCAAGATTTTGTCTAATCACTTTATGTGTATTTCTTGTGTTGGCCTTAATTTTTTTAATGTTTTGTATGTGTGATTATTTTTTTATGGCTTCTTCTGCAGTTATTTCATGACCATCTTCTTGTATGTTGTGCTATCATCCAGGATACCCAATTTAGATCTGTACATATCTATAATTTTTTATACTTACAAACTTTTGTCTTGTTCATCTGTTCATCTGTCAGTTTGTGTATGAGTTCATGAACTCGTAGAATTAAAAAGCATATCTATTTTTTTAGTAGTTCAAAGTTAATGGGCTTAGTATATTGCATTTAGTTATGTCACTTCTTTTCTTGTTATCATTTGGACCAAATGCCAGAATTTCAGTGGTGTAAACATTTTTTTATGTAAAGATCCTATAACTTCATGCCTATTATTGGTCTGTGAAAACTTGGACCACATCATTCCACACGTTTAGGTTCAGTAAAAGTCCACATTGTGTTAATAGTTTAATGTAAGACTGCCATATTTCACTTTTCCTTTTGGTGTATAGCATAATCTTACCCTGAACTTTGATCTATCGTGGATTATTATTTGTATTTGGGTGATAGGAAAAATTCCTATTTGGATGATATGTCACCTAAATAGATGTTTTGACTAATCATTTTTACTGTTAAGGCAGCTAGTCACCCAAATTGTTAAAATGTCATTACAGAGCTTTAACTATGGGTGAGATTGGCTGCTTCCTGAGTCACTACAAGATTTGGGAGGAGGTAGGATGTGATGATATTTTAGTTCCATTTGAAACAGTTATGATGGTTGGGAGAAGCAATGATGATAGTTAGTGCACAGTTCTTAAGTGAATTTGTGAATTTCATGCCAACAGTTAAAGAAGTTGCAGAGATAGCATGAGATTGCATGAAAATCAAATATTACTTAAGACTGAAATTTTAAAAGAATGATCTTTATTCTTTGTAGCAGATATATTTATTGTGGTCATTCTGAAGTGTAAATAGCATATCTAGTTTTATCGATACGTCATTCCATTTCTTTGCATTTTAGCCTCCAGCTAAATTTGCTAAGTTTTGTGTCTCAAAAAGTATTGAAAAGAGTAGAAGAACAGAGCAAGGAATTTGGTGTTCGAGCATCATGACTCAAGAGATTTGTCAGAATGAATTTTTGCTTCCTCTTTCTGTTTGACATGAACAGGTTGTGGCCAAAAATTATGAGAAGATCATTATCTTTGAAGATGATGTAAGATTTGAGCCATATTTCCATAGGAAGCTGAAATTCCTTATGGCAGAAGTGGAGCAGAAATTTGAGGTGTGGGACCTGATGTGAGTATTTTTAGTTACAGTATACCTCTCATAGAGAGCGGAGATGACAATGCTGAAATAATCTCTCTCGGACGATGAGAGTAGAAATTTGTGAAATCAGAATCTTTATAAATCTCATCTTGTATAATCAAATTTATGTTTTGGTGATGTATATGCACATCACATTAATGACATTTTTATATATAGTAAATAAATTGCAAAATTGACATTTGATTGGTGGAAGGGTCATATCAGATATATTCCTGGTAAAATGAAGAAGTAAATGAATTGCAAAAAAACTGACATTTGGCTGGAGGAAGGGTCATGTCAGATATGTTCCTGGTAAAATGAAGAAGTAAACAAATTGCAAAACTGACATTTGGCTGGAGGAAGGGTCATGTCAGATATGTTCCTGGTAAAATGAGCGTGTTGTATAAACCATTAGGAGATCCTGTTAAAACATTAGTCTATGTGCTTGATTGTTTTGATGCAAAATGAAAAACTTGGATGATCACTTCTTGTGCATATTAAACTGAGTCACACCATGCCATAATTGCAATCACTGAAAATTGACCTGTTAGATGTGATATCCAATTTAGTAAGCACTCAGGTTGGCATAGTCATAATCAGATATTGTGACATGGGATTTTTAATAAAAAAAAAAGTCACAGACAAGATGAACAGAGATAACTTAATGATCAAGAGCTCAATTTTCACTATTGGGTGACCAGATACTTGGGAAGGAAACGTCTACGCAAGGACCTGGAGAGAATGGTTGAGGACAGCTCGCAACTGGCCTGGCCTCATTATTCCTACTGGACCATCAGCTACCTCCTGTCCAATCACGGGGCCAAGAAACTGCTAGACCAGAAGCCTTTGTCCAAAATGGTGCCAGTCGATGAATTTTTGCCCATCATGTTTGATAAACATCCTGAGTAAGTTCCATCTTTCTTTCTTTTTTTTTTTTTCCTGGCTTTTTGTAGATATTAAATATGATGATGTTTCATGGCTTTTAGTTTGCAGTCACCTATGGTCTTACATCATGACATGAATTTACCTGCTAATGAAAGATGTCAATATTTTGGTCAAAATTTTGTCAACTGTGCATCCTTCAGACCAGTTTCAAACTTTATCACTATTCATGAAAACCATTTACTAAAATGAAATAAGGGTAATAGTTATAAAATCAATTTTTTAGAATAGTTTGAAGATATTAATCATGACATTATCTATGAAATGTTATCATGAAGTAGCTCATATCTGCCATGTTAGAGTGTGGAGAGTTAAGGATGGCTACTACAATATCTTCATCACATATTTAGATATAATTTTTAAGTTAACGATGGATCATAATCTAGTAACGCCATCATTCATGCATCATCTCTGTTTAAGAAGCACAATTTATATTTTTGTTCAGTTTTTGAAGGGCAAATGATCTGTTTTAGGTTCTTTGTGCATGTACTGTTCTGACTTAAACCTTTTGTTTCATGTGCTTTAAAGTGTCACATATATTTTGATTGATTTTGTTCATCTGGTGGCTTTCTTGGATTGCAGTTAAGAATTTTCACATAAGTTGTCTTTAAACTAATTTTATTTTTGATGATTTGAGATATGTAAACGGATTGATTTGCATTTTGTAATTCTGCTGTTTCAATGTTAAAATTTTTTCAGAGGTTTCAGTTTCAACTGAAAATGTTATTGTAACATGTATTTGTAATTATTTTTATGATCTCAGGGATTCATGGAGATTGCAGTTTTTCCCAAGAGATTTGATTGGACTCTCTGCAGAGCCATTCCTACTGTACCCGACACATTATACAGGAGAGCCTAACTATATCTCAGACACAGAGGATTCGGTGATCATTGACAAAGGTGATGATCACAGAGATGCCAAGATGGCCCGGCCAGATGATGATGACATAAGGAGGGAAAGTTTAACAGAGGGGGTTGGAAAAGATGGCGGCTTCTCACTGCAAGGGCCTCCTCTTGGTAGAGAAGAACTTTAATGTCACATAAGACTGAATATTCTTGAATATCTTTGAAACTGCATTGTCTTTGAAGGTTAACCGTCAAGGAAATCCATACATTAATTTACAGTATTATTGGATCCTCAGTATAACTCTTTAGGCCCAGATTTTTTTTTTTCTTTTCTCAACATGGCTTAGACAGATTCATTTAAGTAGTCTCCATCTAGAAACCTTGTCAGCGAGTAACAGAGATTTCTCATGCAGACTGTGCATATAGGTGGCCTGCAAACAATTCAGTACATCTGACCATTATTTCCTTTTAATGATAGCTGAGTATATAGCTTATAATATGCAGAATGATGTATTCCCGATAATCCGGTCATAACACATGAAATGTCTTGATCATTGAAAACCCATGCTGAACAAAACTGGTGGGAGTCTAGTTGTAAGCATAACAGGCCACTCATGCAAGTCTAATGTGCTTACCTTCTGCATTTCCTGTGTTTGAAACCTGTGGTTATCTGTTTTGTTTATTTCATCAGCAGTTATTATGGAGTCTAGAAGTGACCTGTTTACATTACATAGTATGATTTATATGTCATAAACACCCTATGTTGTTTATTCCTGTGTGATGGCTAAAGTTTCCCCCAGGCAGGCTGTCTGAGATAAAATTGCATTGTTTGTGATGGCATTTCTCTGCCTTATACCAGAGTCTTAACTGATTTTTTTTTTCTGAACTGCTACTCAGGCATGTTAATCATGGATGAAAATTTCTGTTTGCACAGCGAAAGATGGTCTGCAGGTAAGCCAGGCTCTTATGTGATGTGTTCTTAGATGGAGACTGCCATAATTATTTACAAGATGAGCTCAAACGTTTTATATTGTTTACTTGTGGGTCTGAAGAGTGAAATAGTTCTAAGAATTCCAGCACAAAAGAACAAATCTGCCATATGTTATTAAATGAATATCTTCACAAATTGAATTGGACAGAAGGGCTCATTTGTATTATTTTAGACTCGATTGGCTCTCTGTAACCGTGATTTTCTTTTGCCTTATGAAATATTGAACAGTACTCAAGCTGTACTGTGATATGTCATGAGGTTTTCATAGAGGAGTCTGTCTTTCATGTCTTGACATGCATTATTATTTCAGGTGTAACCATAATGTATTTCACACAAAATTCTCTAAAAATATGTGGCTCTGACTACTTTCAGTTCTCTTTCTTTGCCATTATAAATTGTTTGCCAAGAGGAATCAAGTGATAGAGACTATTCATATCAACATTTGTTAGTTGGGTTTATTTATGGCATTTTGTAGTCATGTTTTAGCTGGCATAACTGTACGCTGGCACTTTATTAATCATGTGGTTGAGACTAAATTGCCACCCACATAGCACTGAAAACCAAAGGGAAGACAAGTGTAAAGGTCAAGAGGGAGCTCAAGACCAGAGGTTGTCTTTTAAATCATATTTACGTGAAAATACTGAAATTAAAACTGTCCAAGTCTAGATTTTCTCCATGTTTTTACCTGTATATCCTTTCTCCCATGCTAACTCTGTTTCCTACTTAGTTCTTCTCACTGTTCATTGTTATCTTTATTGATTTATTTACTTCCAACATTTTTATCAGACATGCAGTTACTGTATAAGAAAGCATTATTTCAGTACTGATTCGAAATGGTCTCTGTTATCTGTTTCCAAATTTTATTTTGCCCACTTCAGCTCAAATTTCACTTCAGTATGATAAGTTAAAGTTCCTCAAATTATTTTTTATGTATTGTATTATGAAATCAAACTAGAACCACTTACATCAGTTTTGTATGCCAAGAAGAATCACTTTTATTTCTAATGTGATAAATTATTAATGATGAATACTGATATAGACATATCTCAAGGGTTCACATTTTAATGGCATGTTTTTTTACTTCCATAAAACTAGTTATGCTTATGGCCTCAATAGATGGTACAAAATTTTTCCTATCTTCGGGGATCGATATGAATTTATAACTTTCTTTTTTATATTTAGATTTAGATAATCAAACAGTACAAATGCTTATTGATTAAAACAGAGGGAACAGCTTTGAAATCATTAACTCTATAGTCATCTATTGAAACCTCTCTGGAACTCACAGTCTTATCAAAATATTCTGGGTCATTTATAGACTTACATTTGCGATCCTGGTATGTTAAGAGTTATAGTGATGAATTAACCTTATAATGAGCATGTGTTGAAAACTAATCATTTCAGTATTTCAAAACCTCAGAAATTTTGCAATGTTTAGCTGCAGATTACTGTATTGGCATTTTGTTTACTTTTATGCTTTGATATTTATGTATTTTGACTGCCATCAGATTGATATAAGTTTGCAATATAACAACATCACAAATGAGCTTTACAGCCCACATGCTTATTTTATATGTAACAAAACAAAGTATATTTCTTTACTTACTGTATTCATTTTCTGTTTGTTTACTTAAACCTCGGTTATGCTGTCCGTTTCTGTGAATCCCTCTTATCTAGTTTTTTGTGCCTTATCTTGTCATCGTTGATCTCATAATTACTTGGTGCTTCATCTTGTAAGTTTATGTTGATTTTTATCCGTTTGACTTTTCTCCACAAGAAACTACATGGCAGACAGTTGTATTCTGTTAAGAAATATTGGATGTTCCATATTTGACATTGCGGAGTGTCATATATTCATTCACATTTACAGTTGTTTTAGTTGCCTTGTGTACCAGAAATTTGTTGAAAGTGAGTTGAGAGGCATCGCACATTTGTTTAGGCCAGGTGAGAGCTGCTGTAATACATAGGGAAATGTTTAATGCAGAATAACATAAACATAACCAGCTGTGTCGAAACCATTCTAACATAGGAAATAAGAGAGAGGAAAAAAAACAAGAAGGGGAATTACAGTATATCCCATACATGTACAAGTATAATATTACATTTGCTCTGCAAGGAACACTTACATCAGCCTTATATGCCAAAGAAAACAGTTGTATGCCAACAGAAAAAAGTATTTGTGGTGATATAGATAGGCACAGACTTATTGCCAGAATCCACATTTTTAAGGCAAGTTGTTATCTTTTGTATTTTTTAAAATCCATTTTCAGTGAGTTGTTTTTATATGCATCCAATATGAAAAAGAAAGGAAAAAAACAATTGTAATGTCATCATATCTCAAGGTGATGGAACCAAGGAGACACATTGCTGTTTCTTAAATTTGTCTCCCATCTAGCAATGAGAACTACAGAAATCTATTTGAAATGGTTTGATATTGTTATATTATCTGTGTGTACATTAACTAGTGTGTGGGTGTTTGTCGGCTTGATCTTTAATGCACAGATAGAAAAGTGATGCTTTCCAGGCTTGTGTGATTTCATCTTGTGTGGTATTAATAATAATTGTATGCATCTTCCATAATAAACATATGTAAACCTCTGGATTTGATAAGAAGTCAAAGAAGTCATCACTAAGGGTGACTGGGACAGTGTTAACCCCACCCAATCAGAAGCTTGTAGAGGGTGGGGGGGGGGGGGGGGGGGGGGGGGGGGGGGGGGGGGTCATCCCCCCCCCCCCCCCCCCCCTTTTTTTTTCTCTTACTCTCTTGTCATGGATGGCTCAGGCTATCAATAAACCAGACTAGAAGTCATGTCAGGAAAGTTCTCAATTTACACTGATTGGACTATTACAATGTGGGGGGTTAGCAGTGGTCACGGAAAACATTGTTTGGCCTTTCTATCACTTTAGCATTTCAAATAAATAAATTTAATCTTGAGTGGCCATTTTAGCATTATTGGCCTCATTGTTGTATCGTAATAAATATATTCAGAATGTCCAGCAATTTCATCACTGAAATTGAGCATTATGAGTTTGTTGAGATTTAGTATGTGATAGAAGTAAATGAATATTTGCATCGTTTTAAGTACATACAGCTGGTGTCTGATCGTTATTATATATTTTTGTAAGAAATTTGTTGAGTGAAACAAAGATTGTGTCTGTCGTACCAGCACTACACAGAGCATTCCTAGAGATTCATTAACTTGGAAACCCATCTGCTCCTACCAGTCATACATGAAGCAGACACTGTTTTTTTTCAAGGGAACATGGGGGAAGAGGGAAAGATATAAATTTCATGGTACTTGGTACTTGTGGAATTAATTCATGCCCCTTCATCAATGATTCATCTGCATGCTCATAATTTGCTTTTATCATGTGATTTTTTTTTTTTATTCTTGTAGCTTAAATCCATGGTACTAACCAGTCTTTTTGTGATTGAATCAGTGATGCTCTATAATATGTCAATTAAGCGTGTGGTTTGGATGAAATATGCTGCTCCTTACATTGAGCACAAGTTTAACAAGAATGATTTTAGCTGAAGATTCAGATTTTTAGAAAAAAAACTTTTGATGCTAGAAATATTTTGTGAAATTTTTCAGTTATCTGTGAATCATATATTTGAATTATTGTTTAGCTACAGTCAAGGAGCTTATACTATTATACTGGAGAGAGGACTGATGACATTACGTGTGCCTAATGTGGAGCCATGCCCATGGAGGCAAGAAACCTAGTTAACATTAACACTTAACACCATCACGTGTAAATTATTTCAAAACTAAACGAAACTCACACTAACATTATCTTATGATATCAAGTCTATTGTAATTTGTTCCTGCTGTAGCTCTTGGTAATTTAAAAAAAATAAATCATGAATCCGTTAATTTACAAGAAAAGATTTGAAAAGTATTGACTACACTTCTTGCATGAGTATAGCAATACTAAGTCTAACCCCATGGCCATGGTGCCCAGTATTGGCACCCAAGACACATGGTGTTTTGTTAAGGTGACGTCATGAGTCCGCACTCCAGTATAACAGTATAAACTCCTTGGCTACAGTACAGAATCCAAATTTTGGCTTAGACATTTAGAATCTGTGGTACCATCTTTTATTGATTCAGTGGTTGGTTTGAATGGAGTATTTTTTTGCACAGGTTTATTTTTGATTTCTCATGCTCAGAATCTCTAGTTTTATTTCAGATTTTTACCATTCTCCTGAATTATGATAACTGTAATGAATATTTTATGCCATTAGCACATTAAAGGCTGGTATTTAAAAGAGATAGATTCTATCTAAATATTGGTTGCTACAGTAACAAGAATACCCTGCTGAAGCAACAAATAAATGCAAATAAAATTCATTGCACAAACTCCCTAGACAGCCCAAGAGTCTTCATCTTCAAGCATTTGTGTAATAATTAGACCTGGATATTGAACAAACAGAATGAGGGGAAATAATCATGCTACATGTCCATGTGTTACAATAAGCCAGCACTGCTGTTGTCATATTATGTAAATCTTTTCCTATCCGTTTTTGTGGACATTTATTTTAGCAGAATATAGAGACTTCATGAAGCTGTCTGCTTGTTTCAGACTTCAGAATACTGGATGTTTCAGCTATTGATTGTTCTTTGGCACTTCTCAACAGTGAGGGGTGAAATAGTAAATAAATCATTGTATATGTGTGTGGGTCCATGCTGTTGTTTGAAGTTATGTACAGTTTTTCAAATTACCCTGGAATTTTTGTACAAACTACATGGATATTATTTACAATGAAAAGTGCTGATTGTTGGCAAACATCTATTGGCAAAACTTGATATTTTAAAAAATGTAACCTCCGAGCAACATTTTACCTCCCCGTTAGAGCCATCTCAGCCAATATATTTAAACAGATCAGCGTTCAGTATGTACAGGAAGACTTGAATTTATTGTTTCCACCAAAAAGTGTTTCCGTCCTGCTAATCTATTGAATCTCTGACATTGTGCCAAGTTTTACATACAGCTTTGTAAACCAGAATGATACTGCCTGAATGGCTATGTTTGCTAACTGCAGACAAATAAACTTCCTTCATGAATGTGTAATAGAATTGTATGAATTGGCACTTCATGATTTGCCATACACCCAGAATATTTTTGCTATTTCTCATCTGGATAATACATGTGCATGTTCTAAGTATGAACAGAAATCCATTGTGTAAAACTACAGAGGAGACATTTAACCTGATGTTTTGTTTAAAAAATTTAGAACAATTAGTTGACAAAACTTGTGGAAATATCCACAGATAATAGTAATTTATCCAGATTTCAGGGATTGTCTTTTGAGACACTGATGCTTCTCCACTCCGAGATTGACGTTGATATGAAATAATTTTGTTGTGTTCAGGGAAACTTACATTTATCCTCAAATTTCTTTCCTCATCATTGTATTGCTGTGATTACCAATATGTATCATATAATAACAGCAAATCTTTATATTCTCTCAGACTTCTTCATATTTGTGGGGTGACTGTTATATAATCTTTTAAAGTTCAGTATCTGTCCATAGATTGACCTAGTGCTCTTTTGTCTCTGGTGTATGAAAATGAAGAATATCATCATCATCATGTGTGGTAGTACTGCATTTGGATTTTTCAAATTTTGGAGAGTGAATTTTTTTTTTATATAAATCCAAAGTGTGAAATGTAGCACTTAGTAGCACTTAAATTTCTATCAACAAGTACTTCCCCGCTCTATCTAATCAGAATTAGATTGTTTAATATTGTATTTGTTGTGATGGTGTCTCCACTGACAGTTATAGTCTTCCATACGCACAGCCATGCATTGCATATGGCGAATAAACATTCTCTCTTTGCCCTAATTTTGTGGCCAAGGCATATCACCCAACCCTTGGATTTTCTTTCTTTTTTTTTTGTTGTTGTTGTTGTGCATGTTCATTTTCTTTGTTTCTCATAATAGGAGAATCAAATAATCCATGTTGAGATATTAACTGGAAGAAATATTTTTGATATACTTACATGTGTATCACAGGGTAGTGTTCCTGATAAAATTTATTCTATATGAACTACAGTTTCATGAGAAAGAGACAAAGATTTGACTGATTAAGGTTTATTACAATCATTGTTAAAGAATTAATATAAAATGATTCATCGGTTACAGTTACTGAAGCTTAGTTAAGCTTAATCAAGAGGATTTTAGTTTGTTACATATTTTCATATGACAGTATGTCAGCAGGATAGCCTACATATACTGCTGTTGTTATTTTTTTTGTCCACACCTTAAGTGATGAACAATGCCATGATAACGGTGCTAATTTTTATTGAAAGCTTGAATTGTCCATTTTTATCACTAAATCTAGTCAGTTTTATGTGCCTTACATGCCAGATCACTTTACTGTTATCACTTTTTAGCTACCCATGTATGCCATTTTTTTTTCTCTGTATATCATACTTATTAATCAAAATGTTCATCACATTTTTGCTGTTTCTTTGCGTGTGATGCTCATATTGCTCTAACATTTTATTTTTTTTTCCTGATTACCATGGACTACTATTACATACATTGTATGTACATGTACCATAAATTTTTGTTTCATTTAATGGATAATTTTTTTCTACATCTTATAGATACAATGCTATATATTCGTGCAATTGTATGACAGTCATAACTATGTATATTATGCTGCCTTTCTGATGTACATCATTAAGTCCTTTGATTTCAGTATTAAAAATGGACTTTGAATATTGTTGTGTGAGTGCCTGTTTGTTTTTGCTCATTTTATGTATAATTTAGGTGTTTTGCTTGTGCATATGCACTGGTCAAAATATGAGGAGTTTCTTTTACCACAAAGGTTGACCATTTTTACATCAGATTTGTCAGATTGTTAAACAGTGAGATGGCAAGAGAAGTGTATTCTTACAGCTTGCCAAAATAAACAGACCAAAGAAGAGCAAAGTAATTGGAAACAGATCCAGTGTGAAATGATACCTTAGAAACAAACAGTTTACTATATAATTTCAGTGTGTGTGGTAAGCTAACATACTTTAATATTTTCGTCCGTATATATATATATATATATATATATTAACATACATACATACACATGTATATGTCTTGTGCCCAGGGCAAATGAGTCGGATGTCACGCTGGGGAACCTCAAGCTATGCCCGTTTTTAACTATTTTCCGACTCAGATACCAAATTTTTTTTTTCAGGCTAAAAAAGATTAAATTATTGTTTTGTGGAAAAAAAAGTTGATATCTGAAGTGGACAGTAGTTAGAAATGGCCATAGCTCGAAAACGCCTGTGCACAACTTCCAACCTATTTGCCCTGGGCACAACACATGAGGAGAGGTGGGGTTCCTTGAAATAAAGAGAAAATCATAGACATCTTTGATTAAGAAAAAAAACAATCAACCAAAAGTTAGATTTAAGAAAATGTCAGCTGTCAGTATAACACAAAGCAAAAAGTCAAACCATTGTATCAATTGATTAACAGTTTAATCACCTAGAACCCATTTTGCCAAACAATGCAATGAACAAATTAGCTATCTGTATTCGCACACTCAATGTTACATAATAAAATGCCAGATCAGCATCTCACATTATACACCAAACAAATCACTGTACACAAAACACAAGATAAGCAAACAAACATAGCAATTATGCACAACTCGCAGTCATGTGTACATCAACCACTTTCCTACTCTGCACTCCATTTTTATGTGAAACTATGGACCATACAAACACACTTTCAGTCCAAGTACACCTCATATATCATTCTCTGGCACCCTCCACACCCTGAGCTTGATAATGTGTGGTCATTTATAGAGCTTGTCCCTCTATTGATGTTTTCCATCTATACTATAAATCTACAACAAAACCCATAAAAGGCTTATGGACTCAAAAATTACTGAATGTATCCATTTGAAATTTTACACATAAAATTGTTGCATTAAGATCTATGATTTCTACTTACACAAACCCGAAAAAAGATTATTATGTTTGATGTTATTCTAAAACAGGCCTAAAGAAATTAAATAGTAAATTTGCGAGGGTGCTTGATCCAAATTGTACATTCGACAGAATGTTACATTATGTTATTGTTCTTCTGCTTCCACTTGCAGAGCATCCAAAGCAAAAACACGTTTTCTCTGAGTTCAGTTTAATCATCCAAAATACCAACCTTGAGGTGCGCACACTTGCCTTATACTTTCAAGTTACAGGACAGTGTTGTGTCGTCTTATACGTGTATTTAATTTTGAAAATCTCCCACAAAGCCCGTGGGTTCTCTACTGGCATTTAAAAAATCTCCCATGAAGGTTGTGGGTTCTCTACTAATACATTAAAATATTCTTGCAAATTCAATAATTCTGCAAAATCAATTCTGTTTTCCATTTCTTTGTTCCTACTCACATTTTTTTGATAATTCAGTTTAACTCTAAAGATTCTCTGTGCATGGCAATTGGCATAATTTATTTGTCTCTGATTGCTGTCTTGCTCATTCAATTATTTATACTGCATATCGGATAAACAACAATTGAGCAGTCATTCCCAACATAGTCTCCAGTGAAAACAATTCAGAGTGACATAACGATTGAGATTCCTCCTTTGGACTAGTGTAGTTTTTTTTTTATATAAGCCTTTCAGTCCTGAGAAAGTAGGATTATCTCGGCTTTAAGTAACTGCCTGATTTTGGTGAGAATTTTTATGGGCAGAAATTTGGAATTTGGAAATTTTGTACGGACAGCGGCACGCAGCCTACCCTTTCATCGATTTTGAACTGCCAACAGCTTTTTAACGTGCACAATGTACACATGGGGCCTACGAAATATATTCGCCCTTATCTGACCAGGCTAGACATCAGGCTTCCCTGGTTTCGATCTTCGTGTCCTTCCATCCCCCGATGAAGGACCCACGAGTTGATTCAATTGGATAAAAAGTGGAAATGAAAAATAATCTTTCAAGTGATCTCAACAATCTAAAAAATACATATAACACTGATATTGCCAATGAGGTTAAATCTTTATGGGAGTGAGAATATAAATTATTCAATGGAGGTTATTTCCCTTTGCCAGGCAGAAGGGTGTTGAGCAAGCAGCATAGAGAGAGAATAAATGACTTTTACACTCGTAGTTTGAAATGTACATTAAAAAAAAAAAAAAATTCATTGTATAAGAAACTGTTTTCTTCGTATCGTAATAATTTTAGCACAAAAATTTGGGATCAGTTTCTCAAATGACAAGAAGAAAAGTGAGTTTTTCTTTCTTCACACTGTTTCTTCATAACCTTTGTCTGGTAAAGAGAAGTAACAGTGCTGGTCGAAAACAGTCCCCATCAAATATTAGACCTAAAAATATCAGCAACACATTTGGCATATAATAAGAAAACTGTGAAAATTAATTCCCTGATTAAAGGCAGCTGTATTCGTAAAACAAAATTAATATTGCTGATAACAGCGAGAACTAAAAAAAAAAAAAAAAAAAAAAAAAAAAATTAAAAAAAAAAAAAAAAAAAAAATGAAAAAAAACCTGTTCACAAACC
>JBCEWB010667036.1:0-11423 GCA_039654565.1 Peronia peronii
TTTTGCCTCCGTCCTTGATTTTTGCTCTCCCCATACCATCTCCCCCCCCCCCCCGCTCTTGTTTCAACAACAACAACAACAACAACAAAAGAAAACAAAATTATGCTTACCTCTTCCGGTGGTATCACAGGCATGAATGGAGTAGACATGAAGTCATTTTGCCCACCTTCAGGAATATCTTTATGATCAAGGTATTTCACAACACCTGGAATAGCCTGCAGTATAAAAGGCATTGGAGAACTGTGTTTAAAACATACTGAACAATAGAAATTGTGCAATAATTTAGTAGTAATGAGGTGATAAAATGAAATCTAAAGCTTATTTTCTTAGCATAGTTTCCAAAGTAACAAGGTTTAATGTAGCTATTCAGACTCTCATAATTATACCATAATATCAACTGAACTTGCTAGATATTAAGAATATAAATGTCAAAATATTTTATGTTGCTGATTACAAAGTAACTTACAAAGTTATCAAATAATAAAAAAAATGTCTCAGTTACCAAAGCTTCAGCTGGGTCAACATTGGCAATAGTACCAACTCCAACAGTGGACAACACAAAAGATGCAAACAGTTCGTTGCTGAACACAGGGACATCATTGGTGTAGACAGTTTCCCCTGCTGCCTAAAACAGAATATCAACAGTTTACATCCAGCATGAAGATTGGCGTTTTCCAACACTTCATGTGAAGAATAAAAAATTTATTTATAACTGTAATTTTTGTGTAGATAACAATACTTTTTTGAGATAACGAACTATGTAATGTTTTGAATATAACAATGAGATGCAATACTGTGAGCATAGAAAATTCAGTCACCAATTCCAATTTGTCCAATTGTCTTTGGAATAAAAATATTTAAATTTATGTGCGCACTAACATTCTGATGAACTTGTAGCTCAAATTAAGTATTTGTCCACTAACTTGAAGAGGGGCCTCAAACTTGGGCAGAGCCTGTTTCAGAGGGAACTCTGCCTGTTTTTCCTGGAATGTCTGAAGACCAGAGGACAACGGTCTGTCCATGCTGTCTGCTCCACTCTTGATTTTGGGATCTGCTGGCCTGGATACTTCCAGCAATGTCTGCAGGTGCATGGGTAGAAAGGAGAGGAATTTGGGTAATAGCCTGAGATTTCTTTTTAACCAAACACATAACCGCTTTTTGAGTATAAATTGCTTGTCCTAAAATTATAAGAAAAGAGTACAGTTTTAGAAGAAAATCTAGAGTTACCAAAAGTTAAAATATTTTAAATGGCATATAAAATATTTTAAATGGCATAAGTTCCATAAATGTACATTCAAAAGGATAAAGTATTATTTATCCACTTCAGGATATACCCCAATCTCTGACAAGGAATCCAACATTCACCTTGTACAAAAGATTAACAGCCAGGTCTCTTCTGTACTTGACTGAGGCAATCAAAGGATCATCAATGGTTGGTTTCAGTTCAGAGGCCATTATCTTCAGGGTTTCTGATAAATAAAATAACTCACATGTAGATAAGACATGCTGAAATTTAATTGTTCATGTGTTATAACTTATATTTTTTTAAAAATTAAAAATTATGCACACTGTAGGCTTGTCTATCTAATAAATTCATGACGAAGTAAATGATCTTTTTTCTGAACTCTTTCAATATCATCCCAATTTCATGAGTCAAACCTGATTTCCTATTCTTTAGTAAACAAGATCAATCTTCCTATTCTTTTCATTCTATTTCTCAGAATTCCATTTAAACAAATCTCAGAGTGAATAGTTCCTGGCAGAGGAAATGCAACAAGTTGCCTGAAGACATATCTGTTAATTGTGTTAATAATATCATTATACTGAATTGATTACAAATTCATGTACACAAATAATATGAAGCTGGGGCCATATGAAGTCGGATACTGAGGTGCAGTATAACACAGTGTGTTTATTTGTTTCAACGTATGATTGTTGCAAATTTATGCAAGTACATTAATTTCAAACTCACAGATATCAATTACTTTCTGAATGAAAATGGATATTTTCAAGGCAATACCTTTGATAACAGCATCACTTAGTGTTTTACCACTCAGATATTCTTCTGCTTTGGTGGCATGAACCTGGAACAGGATGGCAAAATAATATAAACGAAAAAAAAAACAACACACATTACCATACAAACTAAAATATAAGACACTTATGCCTCAAGCTTTCAAGGTTAATTTTAACAATTCCTAGACAATTAAAATGCTTACTGCACACCAGAAAGTTTCAAGTTTACTATGTTACCACCTTGTTACATGTTATAGTAATTTCACTGTACATAACCTGAGACAACAATTATTCCCTAGGCCATCAGTCATATATTGTAAATTGTGTTTCTGAAGAACATTTTATCCTTCTCTGCCTCTCCAAAGTCCACAGCTTTTGTTTCTTGGGATTTTCTTTTTATCACAACCACTTTATGTACAGAGTGTAATAGTTAAGGTATGTGTTTATTCACTTTCTTACAACATCTCCAATGAGGCCTTCAATGACACGTTCAGGTTCTTTCTCATCCTCTATAAAATATGTTTCTCTTGTTCCCATAATTTTTTTATCACTCCTATTTCATGTATAGGGCTTACAGAATAACAGTATACATGAGCGTTGTAGATTTCTTACAGTCGATGCACTGATGCCTCCAATGACAAAGTTGGGCTTTCCAGTGACTTTAAGTTTATCCACAGGTATTTTGAATGCAGCATTCACATAGGCATGAGCATTCTGCAAGAGAGAAAAGTGGACATAATTATAAAAACATTTAGTATGCATATTGAATCAATCTTTCTTATTGATCTTACTTAAATACTTTGTTTGAAAACCTAGATATTCCTTAGTGATTTGAAACAATTTATATCATTATCTGATTTGGGTTGTTCAGATGGCTCATCTGATTTCTTTTGATTCCTCTCTGAAAAGCCTGACATGATTGTTATACCATTTTGGTACACTGATTTTATACTAAAATGCTTATAAAATTTTAACGATTTTATCAAATTTCTTTTTCTTTCTTTTAAACGAATTGGCTACTAACAATGACAGGCAATAAAACGATCTACATCTGGAGGAGAAAACTATCATATAAACGATTTTAATCACCCAAACCTTCCTAAACTTAATTCTTTACCTGCCATCTTGGAGTAATCTTGAAGGAGCGGAACGTGTCCATTGAATTAAACTTGGGAATTTCCAAAGCGACAATCACTTTCCCAATCATGTTAACATTGCGAAGGAAGTCAAGAAGCAGATGTTTTGTGACCTTGCCGGTTGCAGAGTCTGCAGAATAGATGCATGTGAGTGAAAATCACTGTAAAGACCTGAGGTGAGCTTTACTAAATATTTGAGATGATTATATGCACTTTTAATAAGAATACCAATATAATAATAATAATAACAACAACAACAGTGCTATGTATATTAATAATAATAATAATAATATAATTTTAAAAAAGCGTTAGGTTACAATAGGCCATAATCCTTTTCCGATTTTTTAAGTCCTTGAACAGCATTTGATGAATAGAAAAATCTGGTTAACCTGCATTCTGGCAGAAAAGCTCAAAGTGATTTCACAAAATCAAACCCAAAGTAAACAATTACCAAAGATATGAACACTGCCACCAATGGCTTCCATCATGGTGAAAAGGTCAGAGGGGAATTCTGGGTGGCCATGTTTGATCATGAGATTACCAGCAATACAGCCAGCCTGGGCAAGACAAAGGGAAAAATATGACAAAAAAAAAGCACATATTGATGCAGATAACACTTTGGTATTATACCTCAAAATATCAAAACATGTTGATCTGTAAGAAGCATCTATTAAAGAGAATTACCTAGAATATCATAATAATATAATTTTAGATCAATATAATCTTCGCTGACAGTGAAGTTTTGTATAAATGTGTAGGCTAAAGTTCCATATATTTTGCTTTCGTTATTTTTTTTTCCAGAGACATACTGCTACTAGACCAGACGAACATCGCGACGAGCAATTGGACGCCATGGACCGAACGGAGCGATGCACTGTTGGCTGAGCTATGGCACCCGACCAGACTCGGGAAAAAAACGCTAGAAACACGAGGTGGGTAAGAAATTTAGAATTAAAACTCTTCGCTATGAGTGACAGACTTAATAAATTTAAATTATATTGAAGTAGATGCCGTCCAAATAATAAAAGTAGTGTTTATAAGGAAAATAAATATATAAATAAATGCTAAATGTTAGTACAAAAAGAACACTAAAACTCGTTAAGGAAGGCTTACTGAAATTTACCTCACATTAGGCCTGATGCCAGTCGATAAATCAGTCGAAAGAAGGAAGGCAAGGAAGTAAGAAAGAAAAAAAGGAATGATTTTAAAAAAAAAAGAGATAAAGAAGAAAAAGAAGAAAGTCAAATTATCTGAGATTGTAAATGTGTGAGTAGAAAACAAGCAAGGTGCTACTGTAAGAACGCATACAAAGGAAGATAACAAAACGGATGTAGATACAATTCAACCGAAACAAACAAGATCCCAAACAAGATAACCAGGTGTTAGATGTGATAGGTGTAAACGTTTGAGTATAAACTAAAAATTTGAATACACTATAAAAATGCAAGGAGATAACGAATGACTTTAAGGTAGTCAGAATAGCGTATATTGTTGTCTGAAGTTTTAGCTTAGTTGCTTTCATATCATTTTCAGTCTATGGTAGGATCTCTAGGTCGAAGTTCCATTGTAACAGATCATTCTGAAGAAAATGTGCACCTGCTTTTACTCGAGAGAGAGGCATGAAACAATCAAGATAGATGTGAAAAAGAATGCTCATTTTGATCAGTTCTTCACACTGGAGTGATAGCAAGTTGGAGATGGTAAGCTGTGTTTTAGTTTGTTTGTTTATGTTTCCTGCAATGTACACTTCTTGGGAAAAATATTGTACCAAAAAAAAAAAAAAAGAAAAGCATTGCACACTTTGTAAGTCTGTGTGAAATAAGATTGCGAAGAATCAACATGATGGGAAAAAAAATAGGATATCTTCCTAACCCAACAAAATCACATGCACTTTTCAACGGAGTCAGTAAAGGTACAAATTTGACTACATGTTTTGATCTTTCTTCCCGCTCTCGTCTTTGTTGCTTATCCAAACACTTCTCCAATCATCCCTTGTCTCTGAATGCCAGTAAACCTACAATAATATATAATCAATATCCCCTAATTAATTTGCACGTAAAATACAGATGGTCTAGGACTAGCTCTTAAATCTGAGATGAATGTGTTAATTTAAAATGTGGCAATCTTTAAATCTCTCAGCGCTAAATCGGGTTATATTTCAGCGAAGAAGACTGAGCTGGCTAGGGTCAATGGAATAAGCTGGGCCCGGTGGTCCCCTGCTTTTCTGTTTTAAAACATCCATGTTTTCTTTTCTTCCTTCTCACTTTCTTGCCTTCACTCTCTTTCATTGATTAGCATCGGGCCTAATGTGTGATAAATTTCAGTGTAGCCCTCTCTTTAGTCCGCTTTTCGTATCAACTGTTACCATTTACCTTCTATTTGTTTTGCTACATTATAAAAGCATTAACACAACTATTATTATTTGGAGGGCATCTCGATTCAACAGACATTAAATTTACCAAGTCTGTCACTCATAGCGACGAGTTTAAGCCATGTTTCCTATGCATCCTATATTTCTGATTTTTTTGCTTCTTTCCATAGTCCAGTCGGGTCCCTGATATAGAGCTCCGACGTTCTGTTCAAAATAGCCCGGAAGTTGCAGTGCGCCAGGTATGTCTATAGATTTTCAAAACATCTGAATTTTTGGTTTAGATGGACAAGAGACATTTACTGAAGTCTCTCCAACTTTAACAGTCGCAACCTGGATAGTGTTTTGCCACACCTACACCCAAGTAACTTTTAGAGATACATAATATATTTACAAGCTCAACTTGGATCAAGATATATTGAGGGTTAATTTATGCCCGTGTGACCTAATATTATAAAGGCAAATAACTATAAGACAACTTTTGTATGATTAAAAACATTGCTCAGTTTAAACATTGAAAATGTGAATGTATGTAAATATAAGTGTGTAATAATAATATGTTTGTATTCATGGCTGTGTCTATTCATCACTCATTTAAGAATGATCTGTCTAATATGTTCAGGGTCAAATACAAATCTGTAAACTTGTCACTCAGATTATATACACAAACGGATAAAATTGTTAATTCATTCACTGTATGTGAAATATCTGTCTTCTTTCAATTGAAAAGCGAATTGTTCAGCATAAACAAAGCCATCATGATAGCCGTGGAACTGGAACAAGAACCGTAACACAGTACTGACAGAACAAATTCCCCAATGAATCTAAATATCGTCACATTTAAAGTACTTCTGACAGCATAATTTTTAAAACTAAATTATGCTAATTTCAAATGCAGTTAGTACTTAAACTGTCATGGATTTTTTAAAAGTCTATCTCCTATTAGTGATTTGGAAAAGAATACTTCATGCAAAAATATTTCTTAACCGGTCTGATACTTACATTCCTGACAAGCACACTGGCCAACACTTTGAGGTGCTTGATGACTCTTGATGCATAGAAAAATCCCGGCTTATACTGCAGCTCTTTCATGTGATCCTTCAGCTTGGTCAAGGTGGTGTTGGCTCCAAAGATCACATGGTCTGCAGTTGCCTGTAATTATGATACACACAGTAGATCACTGAGATAATAACACATAATTATCTTGCCAGCGCTTCCATATTAATAAGAGTCTCTTACAAGAATAGGCAGAAACGTCTATATAAAATCCTGCCCCCCCCCCCCCCCCGAATAATTTTTTTCCTAATGTATGCCAAGTTTATTACTCTTTGGCACAGTGAACCCTTGGGTTACGAACGTCTCAGTGTACGAACAGATCGAACAGCTTGGCTAACAACTTTTCCCTCAACTTAAGAATAATGATTCGGGTTACGAACACGCCCACTATCAAGAAATCCTTGGAACACGTGCTAGTTGTACTTTGTAAGTACATACGTGCGTCAGCGTCGTTTGTTAGTTTGTGTTCTTTCTTGATGTGTTAGTATTGCATGTATTTTACCGCAAAAACCTCTTCATCTCCTCCTTCCCCAGTCACTATAGGTGTAAACAATAAAGATATCAGTGAAATTTTTATTGGATTTAGTGTTGCGCAGTGCATATGTCTCTAATTAAGAATACATGCACTTGTGTTTCAATTTAATTGTGTATTCTAAGGTATAATTGTATGCATTTTGTTAAAAAAATAATATACCAAACATGTTTTATTGAAGTAGAAACGGATTAATTGTTTTCACTCTCATTTCAATGTTTCGGTTTACGAACATAATCATGGAACGGATTAAGTTTGTAGCCCGAGGGTCCACTGTATATGAAAGCATTTTAAGTTAAAGACCCTTTAGTGTCATGTTAGAGATAATCAAATCAATGGGATGGCACTGGAGTAACATCAGCTGTTATAGATCTCAAAAAAAAAAAAATAATAAAAATTGCTAAATTGTGAAGGGACAGCCATTGCAAGGGCACAACAGACAAACTGATAAAATCAAATAACCTATCGGCAAGAACAATTACATTGTATCATAAAAATGTCTTACTTTAAATTCATACAGCTCTGCCACTCCATGCAGATCGATGTACACATCGTAAGGCCCTTCATGTTTGAAGATGCCTAAAAAGGAACAGATCTATATAGAGCAATCCGTATAGATTTCATGCACGAAAAATCAGTCAGATACATTTTGATCATGTCGCTCTTGTTATCCACATAATAGAGACTAATTTTTGTTTTCCACTAGCTTTATCATCTTTCTTTGTTATGTTTTCATCCTCTTTATTTTCTTACTCTCTCTTTCTCTGTTATAAATGTATTCTTCTTCTCCCTTTTTCGGTATTTCTGGACAGGCGCCGAAGTTCACGCTGAACAAACATTAACATATCATTTCACTATATTTGACAATAAATACTCTGAGAGAGGTTCATCTGAGGGTGCCAATAAAATTTTCAACTTTAACCTGTGGAGGTATTTCCAAAGACCAGCCTGACAGATTTGCCCTTGTTCTGTACAAGAATGGTACCAAGTTCCTTCAGATTGAGTGGTCTAAACCATGTGCTTTCTCTCAGATCCAGATTCAGAGCGGTTGGCGGGTGGCACACTGAGCTGTTCTGGTTTCCCTTGCAGAGTTCCCCTGTCTTTGGGCAGAGGTGTTTGTTCAAATCCTGAAGGAGATCCAAGTTAATGTCAAAACCAAGTTATTATAAGGTAACACAGAAAGAATCAGGACATTAATGACTCAAGGTAATGTCTTTAAGAGAGTGCTTACGATACCTTCGTGATAGCTCTATGAGTTAATGAAAGTGTGCAGAAGAAGAGACAACAATTCTGCGCCAACTTGGGAAGACAGTTATTATTTCATATTAATTCATTTTTATACGATATTCCAGAATAGCTAATATTGCTAGTAAAATGTTAGGAGCATAGAGCTATCGATCGTTAGAATATCGTACTTTTAATTAGCTTATGGGCCTTTTGGAATCAGCTGAAATAATTGGGACTATGATATAATTTTATCCTCTTTTTTTGGAAAATATAGGGAGTTTCAAATCTGTTGCTATTTATTTTTCTTTTGTTTCTGATGAAGCGATCGAAAAGATGGAAATGGCACATTATTACATTTAAAATTAGTCCCGTAAACAGTATGGCATCTCACTTCTATATCAACACATTTTGCTCCAGGTAAGGCGTTATCTGTTCCAAAAGATTTCATGGCATCCAAGATTGACCTATAGCCGGTACATCTGCAGATATGACCGTCCAAGGAATCCTCAATCTCTTGCTGAGTCGGTTTTGGGTTCTGATGCAAAAGTCTGTCAACAGAAGTTGAATGCTGTTTTTTTATGTCTGGTTGAGGTTGCTTAGGTTTATTATTTTGTTCGCATTATTGCTCTGAGTATGAGAATAGGTTTGTCAGTCTGGAAAGTCATGTTATTAAAACATTTCTTGAAAGTTACTTACAGTGTCTGAAAACTGAAGAAACTGGTTAGTTTCTGGAAAATAATAATGATCCCAAAAATTGATTTACTGCTTTTCTACTTTAAATAGTACTATCTTATTGAGAGGGAATAATCAAAACAACCATTAACAAGAGTCATATTTCTCAAAATCATTGAACTTTCAAGAAATATCATAATACCAAACATCGAATTATGCCTATAACGTGGACTCGTAAAGGCACAATTTTGTCTCATATCATCATTATTATCTGAAATGGATATACAGTTTTGTGTTTGACACTTTAAACACGCCAACCTCATATTTTATACATACCCATACATGGACATGACAAATCCAGGGGTGCAGTATCCACACTGAGTGGCATTGTGTTTGGCCACCCGATCTTGAATAGGATGATATCCTTTGATATGATTGCCAATTCCTTCAGTCGTAGTTATTTGCCAACCATCCACAGCATACAGAGGACACATGCACTGAAACAGATGAGACAATAGAGGAATACATAAAGTAGGCTAATGCATATATCTTACGTTACTAGTATTTCTTTCTTTTTGTCTGTCGTATATGAAACATATTTCTTTTCCTATTCCAGAAAAAAACAATGAATAAATAAATATTGGGAAATGTAATTCAATATTGGTCCATGTCATCAGATCAAGAACAAAAGCGAATGTAATAAATACTTCCTTAAACCATTCATCTGAAAATTCGAATCTCTGCCATTTTTTCCTATTTTATCTCCTTTCTCAAGGGATCGTTCGGGCTTAGAAATGTTTTGAACTGCATTCATTGGTTTCTTTCCTATTGCCTCTCATGTTGTCGTGGGTAGTGATCTTCATTTGTTCCATTTTTTACTATTCTTTTCCAGAATTCTGCAAGACTAATAATAGCAATATCACCGTTAGGAGAAACTGGAGACAAACATGATACATTTTAGAGGAAATAACTTTGTTTCCGTTCTTTACATTGAATGAAAATGCTTATCGTAACAGTCACCATCTATACGCCTTTTTCTTACAGAATTGATGCTCTTGGTCTCTAGTTTCTCATTGGCCCCAGTAGTGAATGTCACAGCGACGGCACAACAGCCACACCCAGCCTCCTTGCACATGACCTTTGTCCCCTTCAGTCCGGCCACATCTCGAATGTAGTCATTCAAGGAGGTGGTGGCCAAGTACTTGTTAAATACTGCAGAGACAATGTGATGAATAATCAGTTAAAATGTACTTTAGGTTTGCAGTTAAAAAAATAGACACTTGTTTTCCTCACCCCATTGGCTACATCACGATCCTTCATCTGTTTCTTAGCCTCCCTTCTCGATTTTCTTATCTTGCTTATGTTAGTTATATATTGGAATATATGCGCTAAGACATCATATGATATTATGATGACATTATAATATATTCTCCCTCCGTCTCCCCCTCTCTCCTCGATCCTCACCAATTTCTTGTAGGTCCTCACGTAATGATCTCGCACCGATAAAAGTTTCGTGATATTTTTCTGTTGCTTGAGCTTATTCTTACTGGGTTTTGACTGAAAGTTTATCAGTCTATCTTTATAGTACTCAAAAAATACATCTGCTATCACAAGAATGATATAAAAGTTCTGTTTGTTTTCTGTCTTCTTCTGCAAAAATGATCCTCATTAAAATAAGTAGGCTTACTTCATAACGTAATAAGGAAGGACTCACCAGTATGCTTTTCTCCATTGAGAGAAAACTGGATGTCGTATACATCACCTGGTCTGCCATGAAGAAATTTTAAAAAAGGGTTGAATGAGGGTGTGTCTGTGTGTGTATGTACATGACAGAGAGAGAGGGTTTTTGTGTGAGTGAGAGAGCTAGAAAGAGAGAGACAGATGGGGTGGGGGGGGGGGGTTAATATATTCTCCACATTGATCTGGTTTCATGGGAATCTGTCAAGACGGCCAGAAAATTTCCTCTTTATCAAATCATTCCCTGACCCTCAGCGGTTAATGGGCTATATGCTTGTTATAAACTTGCTGCTGTTTACATACGCTGCACATTAAAATGGAAAATTTTTTCCAATTTTTACCCTCAAAGTACACTCAGAAATTTTGTCTAATAATAGTACTTACAACTGCAACCATCTGTCATTAAGCATGCTCATTAAACAGGAAAACGGACTGGCCTTGTCTATTATGTTAATATCCATGAATCACACTCCCGTAAGCACATTAGAAATTTTCAGTTTTCAGCAACACATTTGCACGATTATTATGCAAAAACTGTCGAGATGTAGACCTACGCAAATCACAATTATATATTTACATTTATTTGTAATTGTGAGTCTATGAAGAATATTTATAAGTTAAAAGGGGGCCGGTGGTGGTTGTGGGGGGGGGGGGGGGGGAGGAAGGGGTGCGCCCGGGC
>JBCEWB010667147.1:0-17452 GCA_039654565.1 Peronia peronii
TTACAGTCACTTTCTCAGAGTCACCTACACATTCACTTACAATATGCCAAAAAGGCGTGAACTGGTGGGAGTTAAATTTGTGTAATCACTGCTGTCCTCTTATTGGGTTCATGATTGCTGCCATTGTTGTTCACAAATTACAAACTGTACACTCTCAACACTTGGGCGTGCTGCATGTCACAGTGAAGCAAAATTGGCATAGTGTACGGTTGTTTCGGTATAGTGTCTTTGTTAATACATGTACTGTATTAAGCTTTCTTATTAAGAGCTGTTTTTTACTTCCCCCTTCCATTAGATTTGAACAGTTTTTAAAACTTGGTAAGTGAGTCTTGGTGCGCGGCGAGGTAGGGCAGGTGCATGATGTGTGGTGATTAAACTACAATTGTAGTTGAAATACTGGTCAATGGTACGTTGTAGTGACCGATGATGCTGCCCATCAAGCGAGGCTTAGGCTAACATAACATTATGAGCATGAGATCACACTGACCAGATGTATGCGCTTGGGTAAGCAAAGAGGTGAGAAGGATGGGCCAACATTAGGCTTAGTCAATAGTACTGGCAGCAACAGGGCAGAGTGCAAGAAAGTGGGATTTTCAGTGTTTCATAGCACATGGTTGTCACTAAGCATGGACGTCTGACAACCTTCCAAATGAACTGAGTGTGCTGTGTGGTTGAACACACAAGCCCGAGCGTTTTATTGAAATTAAATTAGTAGTCTGAAGAAGGGTTGAAACCGGACTTCGTGAAGAGAGCGTGTTAAACGGGAGATCGTGTTAAGCCATGATCATGCTAGCGAGGTTCCACTGTATTATTCTACAAATCTAAATTATGCATAAAAATACCCCAAAAGTGATCATCATCAGTGTGCTGTTCAATTTTGTTGCCAGTCATAATCGTTACAACAACTGCCTGTCAGTTCCAGCATAAACAGTCAAAGAAAAATAACACTACAAAGGCTTAAAGTCACACTTTAGCACTTGAATCCATGTTTCTATGACAAATAGTGTTTGTATTTCCAGTAATTGTCGCAAATACAAATGTTGTCACAAAAATAACGACGTCATAACCAGCAGAAGTGGTGCGAAGTGGTGTGAATGCTTGAGCAATTGGGAGCGGCTCATCGGCATTCTGAGAATGATGATGAGCCACTGTCAGCTGCTCACCAGAGATAAAGATTTGATGGATGATATTCTTGCCTTTGAAAAGGCCCCAGCTAGATGTCTTTCTCTATCTTACACGATACTTTTCCCATTTAGATAATCCATATATAATTACTAAATATCCTTAAAAAACCTGGACTGTTTGCAAGAAAAAATTTATCAATATCCAGATATTGTAGGTACCTCATAGATAGTAGCATTTCTTAAATCATCACTATTTTTCACCATGTATGCTATGTTTGAATAAACCAACAGCATGTAATTAATAAATTTGGCTATAGCTGTCACTTGCCTCTACAATGCTTTCCACAGGGAATTATATGTTAAATTAGCAAAGTCAACTTTGAAATGGTCAGATAAAGAAAATAAAAGTTTGAAGGAAGGAGGGATGATAATTTCCACATCAGTTTTAAGTAGGACATACTTCTTTTTTTCGTTAATTATGATTGATTTTGCTGTTATTTGGTGTAGGCAGAAAAGTTGTTGGGTTGGGTCATTTTTTTTCATATTTGGGGCACAATTTGTTTTTTTTTTTTTGATGCACAAATATTTTAAAGTCTCATGATTTCTGTGTCAAATTTTCCAGATATATACCACAGGATTCTCCGTTTCAAGAACTACATTATAGCAATGGTGAACAAGGATCTCCTGCCTTTGAAATTTGGTTTGCCTTTCATTGGAAAACAGTAAGTTTGAAAATGATGCCCCTCTCAGAGCCCATTTCTGCTGCAAAACAGAAGTTTTTCATATAATTTTAGATCCTAAGAACCCACTCCTAAATTTAAGATCTGCCAAAGAATGTGGTGTCGGTCCAGGACATGCAAGCACTCATGGTGTAATTTCACATCAGCGATCACTTGAGAGAAGCACACAGCACAAGGTGTGCAGCAAAATAGAGAAGGGATGAGGGGAACAGCGATATGAGAAGGGGGAGTAGTGTTGAATGTGTAATTGCATAATCAGGCCATACACGGCTGAGTCCATAACCATAACTTTGACAACACAGGGCAGCACTTGTCATTGGTTCTGTGTACAAGGAGAAATAAGCCTAGCATCAGGCTGGTCAGTTGTTTTTCTACTTTGGTTGGTCTTTCTAATTTAAACACTTGAGCAGTCGTGCCATTATCCGAAGGATATCATAGCCATGCCATATTCTCATTCAATAGTGATACCTTCATTTGGAATATCACTTGGTGTTTGAAAGAAGCTGGGTATTATTTATGAAATTATAAAGTAAGAAAGGTGGGGAAATGTGACATCTAATTAAAACACACACAGTGGAGGAAGCTGTTCTTTAACATAACTAATGGTAATGATCAATTAAATCATAGCAGACAAAACAATGGTCAGGTGGGCTGCATATCTTTCCAATCCACCTAACAGCCTGCTTTTTTTCGTCTTCTGGTAGACAAGCACTTAGATGGAGATAATGTATCTTCAAGAAATCTTGTGTTTTGAAATTATGTTTTAAAAATATTTACATTTTTATTGCCAAAATTCACTTGCTAACTAATGAGTTTAGCATTTAATATGAATTAGTTCGTTATAGTTGGTTGAGTCTAGGGAACCGAGGATGACATTGTCTTTGTGCAGACATCTTGGAATGGATGCTCATGGGCCCTGGAGTCCAAAGGTAGCGGTGCAGATTTTGTTGCACCTCAGGCATGCAACGCCAGTCAGTGGAGGAGGAGTACCACCTGCTCTGTGTTGATGCTCTTGTGCGACTGCAAGCTGATGATGATCATCATCCTCGAAGGCAGAAGCGGCTATGAAAATTCAGAATTTTAGAAGCTTTTTTGAGAAGCTGTTGAAAATATAACATTATAACCAATCATGGGATTTTTGACAAATATTTATTATTAAATTTTACTTTGCCATCAAGAAGGAAACTTCAATCCATTTACCAGATATGTTCATTTTTGTTTCAGTGCCATTTTGACTCATGGAATGAGATTTAACCTTGATGTCCTCCTCTATTGTAAGTCAAATTTGACAGATCTGGAAAATTATGCCATTTTTCATAATGAATGTGTACACACAATGAACAATTATCTCTTGTCTGCATAGGGAGAGAACAAACTGGGTTCTAGTTAACCATTCAAGACTGAAAGCGGCTTTCTAAAAATAGCGTGCTTTTATTAGTCTAAACAGTGTTGAATTTCCATACCATCACTGCGAAATCATTTGTGCTAACTGAATATTAATTTGTATTAAAAGTTGCTGCTCTAGTTTCATTTTCCTTTATAAAACACCCAGATGCTCTTATCTCTCAGGTATTTGAAGTCAGTCTTAACTGTGTTTTAAATGATGTCATGATGGGCTTCACGGGGTCAAGTAAAATTGGGAAACAATTTTAAAAATGACTAAATGAGTAGCTTATGGAAAAACTGTTTATAATAATGCTGCTTTTTTTCTGTGTTGTCATGGAAAATCCGGTGTCATCTGAATATTTAACAGTTCACATTTTAAAATCTTTCTGCTGTCTTCTGTCAGGGAGCCCATGGTCAATTTTCATCAATAGCTACACCATGCGAGAAGACTACAGGAGCCATCAGAAGAGAAGGCAACTTGCAGACCAGTAGGTTTTTTTTTTGGCAGTATGACGGCTCCACAAATAATTATGTCAGTTGTAGGTCAAAATGCACTCTGATGTCTCACTGCATTCCTGAGTATGAGGGCTTTCTGATTATGTCACTGGAAAAGAAATGCCATAACAGAATTCAGTATGGAATGATAAAATTATAATGACATAATTCACCACATGATTTGTGCCATAAGATAAGATGAACTTTATTTGTCCTCAAAAGGAAATTCCATTTACAGTTGATGAGAGACAATATATATGTAAGATACATTCACACTTGCAAGGAAACAAAACTATCACAAATGGCATTAGAACAAAGCAGACTCTAGGAGCATTGCCTCAGTTTGATAAGCATGATGCTGATAGTATAAATTAATTTCTGTAACGCATATGATTTGTTCTTCCATGCAAAAAATGCCTAGATCTTTTGGAATATTTCAATCAATTATATAGTGGGTTCGTAGAGTATTCCCAAATTATGTTAAGCTTTGATATATAATCCTCTTGGTATAGAGCATTGATTACCCAGGAACAATTCTCAGAAGTGCTGAAAGCGATTCATGCCATTATATTGTAGAGCAGTGAAAATTTGTTTCATCAACTTTTGTTTAATACTACTGATGAAACATTCCGATGGAATGTAACTTTTATGTGGCATTGTGCACATGTACAGATCCACTGCGTCTGATGTCATGAACCCAGAAATATTTTGTCCACCATTTTGAGTTTTCAACCAAGTTACCTTGACATTGAATTTGCTGTGTTGTGTAGATTTAGATACAGAAGCTGGGCTCGCACAGCAAGTTTGTTATAAGATCAGGACACGAAGTGGTGAAAATATCTTGCTTTTATCGTTCCATTGTGATACACTAATGTAATAAGGATCCTTATATTATTTGCTGCATTTATCTGGTCTTAGAAGTTGGTTTCAAGCAAAATTTCCTCTTCAGCCATTGTTGTCAGCATTATCTAGTGATTGGACTGATATTATACTGGCATTCATAGGCAGATTTCCTCAAATTTATTACTGATAACTAATATTATCACTGTTCTTATTGTCATCCATTCTTTAGTCCTCGATCCCTGCACCGACATCTTTGATTAGAAAATACTAGGAGAGAATCCATGGCCTCTGTGGGAGTTATTTTTTTACCAATACTGCCCTATGACTTACAGTGTATGGCAAAGCATGTGCACCTCTATGTTGATAGTATGGTTGATTGAACTGAATGTTATTGAAAGAAAACTTGTTCTGAATGCGTCATACTATCGAACGTACAATTCGAATCAAGCAGCCTCGCAAGTTAGTTATTCAATTATCGCATTTTTAGAATAACATGAAAGATACTAAGCTTTTTTGGGCTTAATGTACATAGAAACACAGATCTATATGCAACAATGTTGTGTGCCAAATTTCAGATGAATCCATTCAGCAGTTTTTGAGTCCATAAACCTATTGTGGGTTTTCTTGCAGTTTTATAATATAGATATTATTATTACCTTTGTATGAGGCATATTACATAAATGATTGACAAAATATTCTTTATTTTTCATTCTTACCTTAAGGTTTGCTGTTATTGCTAGTCTTCAATTTTTCAAGTTCAAGATCTCATAGAAAAAAAAAATTGCTTTTGATCAGGTGGGTAATTAATTGTGATTCCAATAACCATAAAGTAACATTTATAATCTAATTTCTTTTATCTTTTCAGATTGGCAACCCACATCACTATATTGGCTGTGCTGAATTTACTTCTTAGTCCATTTATATTTGTCTACCAGATTATATACTTCTTTTTTCGCTATGCTGATGTAAGTGGCTCATATGTTACCATAAAATGTTGTTAAAGCATTACCAAATGTATAATACAAGTTTTATATTCAGTTAGTAGAACTATTCTTGACATTCGTTTCTGTGGTTCAGTGCAAATTTTTATTTCCAGTTTATCTCCACACCAGTTTTTTCTCATAATTGAGTCAGCTTTGAATTAGTATTGGAATTGTCAGTGACCATCTGAGTGCCGTCTGAGAGTGAGCGGAAAAAAATTATATTAGATGTAGATTGAGACACATATTTTATTATGTCTCAGTCAGTCTTTGCTAAGCTTCTCATTGACTGTAACAAAATAATCCATAAATGTAATGTAAAAGTTAATAAACTAGAAACATTTTCCATATCACCAAGTGTGTAATTTATTGTCGATTATAGAAATATTATAGGATGTATATCATCATTTTTATAATCTCCTGTTTTGCCCTCATGGTTACCAAAGTTTGTTTAGTTTGTGCTTGTACAAGTGTACAAAACTTGGTCAGGGTTGATGTAAGATCCTAAGCTATGGAAAAATTTATCAAACAATGAATTCAAGAAATAAGTTTTTGATCTCGAAGGAACCCAGGGGACATCCCTGATTAGAACGATTCTTGTAGGAGAAATATTTCAAATTAATGTTATTGTGTTGGTTTTTTTGCTATTGTTTTTTTAACATTTCTCACTTTTCATCTAATTCAGTTTGTCAAGCGCTCACCAAGCTTCTTAGGTACAAGACAATGGTATGTCATATTTAAAAACCTTCCCTTTATTAATTTTGATAGCTGGTCAAAGCCATGTGAAAAAAAAAATTAGACTACAAAAAAGAAAAAAATGAGGACAGTGATTGCATGAGAAGATAAAAAATCTTCTGATGATATGAAAATGTTAGGGAACAACATTTCATGATAGTATACCTACTTTAAAGATAATGTCAGTTGTTTGTTACTTTCTTATTCAATCTTTTATGAGAAAATATATCACAGAATGCTTTAGCATTCCATATTGTGTGTTTCTCATTTCATTACATCTCAGATGACTAATATACCTAAAAAGTCCATGTGATAAAATGCTTGTAAATGAATTGTGAATTACATGTACAGTAAATATTTCCTAATGAGTTGTTGATTCTTAATTGTAAGAAAGGAAACTAAAACTTCTCCATAGGGCAAACTATGGACGGGTTTACCTTAGACATTTCAATGAGCTCGATCATGAACTGAATGCAAGGTAAGTTCATAATTTTATTGCAAAGTTGATATTAGATTGACAACTGTAAGTTCTGCACAGATGCATGGGAATATTTTAGATAATAATTTGATTTTTAGAATTAATGCAAGGTCCACAAGTATTTGTTTTCTTTTTATGGCACTGATTATTTTTTTTTGTTTCTTATCTGGTTTTATGAGTGGAGAAATGATTCTAAGGTTTAGTTGAAGTAAAGGAAGAAAAGCAGTAGATTTTGAGGTCAGCTGTTATTCTGTCTCAAATGAATTAAGGCATTGCTCACCTTATATTCATTGTGTATGTTTTTGCTGAAAAACAGTAGTTTTCTATGTTTGCATTTCATTTTCTCACTGAGTTAATTAGGCACATAAAGTAAGAATGATAACAGCATTCACCGTCCATGTTTCTTTATTTGCTATATTGTCTTTCAGATTGAACAGGGCCTATATTCCATCCAAAATGTACATGAACAGCTTTGTTTCTCCTCTCCTGATTGTAATGGCCAAGTAAGTAAATTTGCCAAGATGGCCCTGATTTAGTTCTAAACGTGAACTATTAAATAACTATATGCAGAGAATACAGGATGATTGTTTTATACAAGACGCTCCAATATGAAAAGGCTGCTGTTGTTGATCTCATTTTAATATTAGTTTCAAATTAGTAATAAATGAAGCTAAAGTCAGGTTTTTTTTTTATGGAAGATTAGGCTGAGTAAATAGTAGATTTTTTATACATTTTTTATCACACCCCTCCCCCCTCCCTCTTCTTCTTCCCCCCCCACCCCTTCCTTTTTTTTTCTGAGTTCATTCACTGTATAACATTACACAAATTAAAAAGTGTTTGTTGCACAACTGCTTGAAAGAAAGACTATTTCTTTTTACTAGAAAGGTATTTAATCATAATTTCTTAGAATATAAAAACATATTACATATTATATAGTTTTGACAGATTATAAAGTTCGAATTCAAAATCGAGATGTCTTTAAGAAATTGAAGTTCTGACAATACTACAAGCACTTTGAGATCAGTGATGGTTCTTCATCAGTTAGGAGTTCATCTGAAATATGTCGAGAGAAAATTTTAGAAAAGAGGTTACAGGTGTATTTTGTCATAACTGATGTGTAGTAAAGCATGCTGATTTTATTCATCATAATGATGTATAAACTTACAATGAGATGCATTTTTAAACAATTTTTTTGTTGTTTGTAAAACTATCAGTTCTGCTAAATACGAAATTTCAGTTCTTAATTTATGACATCCGTAAATACAAAATTTAATGAAACTCCCTGTCTTTTTATTGCAGGACTGGTCACACATTAATTTACTTCGATTTTTAATATTTTATAATATGTGTAAATATTTCTGTGATGTATAAATTACTGTTGTCTTCACTGATCTCCCCAGATACCTTGCCTTTTTCGCTGGTGCTCCAGCTGCAGTGTTCTTTGTGTTGGGTATCTTTGACTTCAGTGATGTAACCAAAGTGGAGCATTTGGTCACTGTGGCATCTCTTTGTGGTAGGTCAAGTTCAACTGTGGTCATGTGAATTGCATAATAGATAAATGGATTGGCAAAATTGCTGCTGAGGGACGTCAATAGATTTGTCTGGATGTGAGTTTTATCATTTCCATCTGTCAAGTACATGGCATAGGTGATTAAAAATTGATCCTGTAGGAAGAAAATTAAGTCTGTAGGATATTTTAAATCAGCTATTTTGTATACAGGGTGATCCAGTCCTTGTTTTTGTTTTCTTGTTGTGATTTCCTGTTGTAACCAGACAGTGAATGTGAATGAAAATAAAATCAACCCAGAAAAAGGGGAAAGTTGAAGAGACAGAAATTTGTCACAGCAAAAGGAAGGATGGCATAGAAGTATTTGATATTGATATATGAAGAAGAAGAGACTGGGGCAACTCAACAGTGTAATACATTTAGATCAGATGTGTTTTTTGTCATACATAAATGTGTCTTCTGAAAATCGTTTAAACAGGACTATTGCCCAGACGGATGGGCTTCAATGTATTTGTAACAAAGGAAAAACAAGTTTGAAAAATAAGCAGTTAAAATCTATATTTTTTTTTTTAATGATAATGGCTATTCTTGAACTTTACAGCTGTTTACACCATATGTTAATGTTTGTTCTTGTGTTAAAGAATTTTTTGTACATAATGCTGTTCAAGAAACTACTTGTGAAACTCAGTGGTGACAAAAATCATCCCTCCTGCTGATATCCCAATAGACATAATTTTGCCTTGTCAAAACAAAAATACCTGTAGATACTGGAAGTGTCAAAATCTGAGACTTACAGATATAAAGCACGGGAAGATGTGATATCCCAAAGATAACACTATATGATTTGTATTCTCAGGTATTGTGGCCACAGTGTGTTCATCTCTCATCCCGGATGAGGTTTGTAGATTTCTGTTGTTGTCTTTTTGTTTGGGAAAATAAAGGATGACTTTTTTGTTCAGAAATATTTGGATATTTTTATTTTATGTATTATCTTGCAGAATGGATCTTGGTGTAATTATTTATAAAGAGTTTTTTATCTCTGAAGAAATGTAATACACATTTGAAAAAAATTCAGTTTACTTTTATTTCATATTGAAAAAAAAATATCTCAAAACATATCAACGATTGGGATTTAGAATCGTCTGAATCTCATAAAGATCTGTTGTTTATCAGCTGAAAAATAAGGATTATCAAACTCTTCATATGATTTCTTGACAGTTATCATTTATTAGCATTTGTTAATACCAGTTGTTTTTCACTGCGTGGATGAAGTTCTTTGACATCAGTCTGCGACCTAATAATGTGCATTTGATATCATTGGATGACTAGTTCTTCTCAACTTTCTTACTTGATGCAGACATGTAAGATCTTATTTAATTTTTCTCACCATTGCTGTGAAGATATGCCCCTGTTTAACAGTGATGAAAAGGTTAGGTAATTTTGAAATATCTTTCTAATATCAACATTGGTTTGATATAAATATGCAGAACTGTTAAAAAAAAGAAAAAAAAACCTATCTTGAGGAATTTTAATGACATACCCCAGAATGTATAATATAGATCTGTTTACTTGTATGCTTTTGGCATGTTTTGTATTCCTCAATTTTTTACACTTTTTGCTGATGAATGCAATTTATATGCCAGCCATTCATCCCACACATTAAATGAATGCAATTTATATACCAGCCATTCATCCCACACATTGTTTCACTAACACATAATAGCAGGTATTCATTTATGAGAAATAAAGCTACTGTTTACTTTTAAAGGAATTTGTCTTTGCTTATTTTCTGTGACTTAAACCATATTTTTTCCTTTTTTTTGTTTTTTCCCTTAGAATGAAGTATTTTGTCCTGAACGCCTAATGATGAGTATTCTGGCCCAGATCCACTATATGCCAGACCACTGGAAGGGTAAAGCTCACACTTCACAGGTCCGGGATGAATTTGCTATGGTCTTTCAGTACAAACTGGTAAATGTTTTGTTGTGTTTTGCAGTTGTTTACTGGTCAAGGATTAACCATATATTGTAAAACGTTTTTTTCTGTAGCATGCCTGATTTAAGCATTCTCCCCAAAAGTGCAGGACACAGATGTCAAAACAAAAAATTTGTTATTAAAAAAAAGTGTTAATGTCCTAAAAAATAATGTTTACTGGATGTTCATTGAAGGCGATAATTTCTTAAAACCGATGATAATTTCTAATTTCAAAGTCAAAATACAAAAGAGAGAATTGAAATCATTGCTTTGGTTCCAGTTAATATTGATGGAATTCAGGGAACATTGTGAAAACTTAACGTTTGTTTCAAATGTGACATTGTTGTTTCGTTTTCCTTTTCTGTTTGACTAGGTCTACATTTTGGAAGAGTTACTCAGCCCTTTGTTTACTCCGTTGTGGCTGTTTTTCTGTCTGCGTGGGAAGTCAACCCAGGTGGTGGACTTTTTCAGATGTTTTACTGTGGAGGTGGCTGGTGTAGGAGATGTTTGCTCCTTTGCCCAGATGGACATCAAAAAGCATGGAAACCCAGAGGTGGGTTATTAATGCAAATCAAATAGTAATAATAGAGGGCATTTATACAGCACTTATCCCCGCACAGAATAGGCTCAAAGTGCTATATAATTAGTTATTATCCTGACAGACCTAAAGAAGACACTCATAAACGTTCTCAGCTTCTGAGAAGTATACAAGGCAGCTCAAAATCCTTATCAGTCTAACAATATCATTCACTGTCTATAGTTGGGTACCCATTTAAACCTGGATCAAGTTGGGAAATGTGTGTAAATTGCCTTTCCCTAGGACAATGTCGGAACCAGTCAGGAATTTTAGATCCCGAGTCGACGGCCCAACCGCTAAGCCACTGACACCACATAATAATGCCATATTGTTGCCACCTATTACATCATTGAAGACATAAAGACCAAGGATAAGCTATGGTTATGGTGATCGATCTCAGGGACTTTTTAGTACTATCATTTTGTAAACTTTTGAAGCAAGGTTTGGCAGTGTCTGTTTTCTTATTCAATAAAGAGCAAAGGAGAGATGGGATTTTAAAGATCATAGGCTGACTGTTCCAGGTTTTAAAACTTTTATGTGCCGGGTGGCTGTGACATTGCATACTTGCCTTGCAATGGAAACTGAGCAAAGGAACATGTCATGGACAGAACCTGGCTTATACCATGATAGTTGTTTTTGAGATTTTTTACCTGTACAGTTACAAAGAATTTGATCACCTGAAAGATTTTTTATTCTATGGTGAGATCTGAATGGTTCTCAATGTACAGATATCTTAATTAATTGCATATCCACATGACTTATATTATCAGATCCTGGTGTTACAAATAGGATATTACGCATTTTAAACTTTTGTGACAGTTAGTAAAATCTTGCCCTGAAATAAACATTTGTAGTTTATAAACGTTATATCAAAGAAAAAGTAAAAACATTGAAATATAGTGTTGAAAATTTGATTATTTATGTTCATTGTTTGTTTTTTTTCACAGTGGGCTAAAGCTAAACGCACCGTGGATCCAAGTACAAAGTCAATGCAAGCAGAGCATGGGAAGACCGAATTGTCACTTATGCATTTCACGGTAAGATGATATTTTAAAAACTATTGTTCCTTTTTTTTATTTATTGTTCGATTTTAAAAAAAAAAAAAGTTTCTTATAATGAAATGTCTGTATGTCTTTTGCGGCCACTTAAAATGAGTCGTAGATTGGTTTAAAGTTCTTACTTTGGCGGAAAACCTTATGTCAGATATTGTGATATGATGGAAAAGGTTTTGAGCTAACCTGATTGTAGCTAGAGATATTGCAGTTTGAAGAGACAGAAGATAATCAACACCGGCTAACATCAAGAGAAAAATCAGCAAATGTTTGGAGCATCGCACATTAATCTATATGTTCACCTTACAAAATCCTGATATACATATAATCTGCCCACAGGAGCAATAGTTTTTTATCCAGAGATGAATTGAAACATTGAAAAACAGACCATATTCATCACATTCAGCCCCTGATTTCTCTGTTTGAGTCCAACAACTTTACAACTCATTCTGACTGGCCATGAGACAAATTTTATATCACAGGCTTTTCTCATTATGCTAATGTCAGATTTTTCATGTAGACTGTTAGCTATGCCAGTCGAAAGGAAAAGGAGTGTATATTTTGATATAAAAACTTTTCAGCTTGCCTTACCAAGATGTTTACGTTTTTAAAGTAACTTCTGTGACCATATGGTCAATAAAATTCTAATCTCTCAAGGAAACTTCTCTTGACACCCATCTTACTCACTTTGCTGGATTTTATATTTTAAGGTTTATATTATTCAGTAGAGGATGATGATATTGAACTTTAAACACCAGGATAATAGTTATTGTTAGAATTGACAAAGATGAAGGGGCATGTCTTATCGTTTGAAAGTTATTCACTAAACAATCTTCATTTCAGACCACAAATCCAGAATGGAAACCACCTCAGGAAAGCAACATGTTTGTAACTGGTGTGAGACACGAAGGTAAAACTATCAGCTTTTGAGCTCGCAGTCAACATTTTTGCCTGTGGTCAGCCTCCCTCCCTCCCCTCCCTCCCTCCTCCCTCCCCCCCCCCCTTTTTTTTTTTTAAAATTCAGATTTGATTTATGTTCACTCATGTGTAATGTTTAGAATGAAATGTCATTTTAATAACTTTGTTTTAATATTACACAAAGGTTAAATTTAAAAGTTTTCTTCACTTTTGTGTCATTATCATGTAATTGTAGATTATCCCAGTTTATAATGAAGCTATTAATTGAACCCAGTTTTGCGGAAAAACAAACAAAAACAGCCTCGGTGCTATATCACTTCATGATATCTTTGTAACAGATATGGACATTCTCTTTTACAGTACAAAAAGACTTGCCTGTACTGACCAGCATCATTGCTGATCCCATCAGTCTCCCAAGTCTTGGATATGTCAACCCTCCTGTATATCCAGTAAGTGTTTAGTTTTATTTTTCAGGTTTAGAAATAGGGGGATCACGAGGGCTTGATTTTCATCACTGCAAAATATTTATCAAATGCAGTGCGTGAACCTGTTGTCTCTTTTCTATGATAATGACATAACTCAAACTTATGTCAAAATGCAACTGGATGTCTCACTGAATTCCTGAACTTGAGAGCTGTCAAATAATGCCATGGAAAACTAATGCACTTAACTTTGTGTATTATTAATTCAATAGAATCATAATGGCATAGTTCTTCAAAATGATTTGTGGTATAAACATGTCTTTCTCAATACCTCAGAAATGCTTAAAATGACTTATGCAGTATTTGAAGTACTGACAACATGTTGCAGCACAAGCAGTGAAATATTTTGATTATTTTAACATTTTGAGTAAAAATAGTGAGTACCCTCATGTCTAAGTGAAATATGTTGGTCATTTTATAAATTTGAGTAACAATGTTATTTGAGCTTGTCTTCTAGAATGGGCTATTGAAACATCCTACTATGAAGCCTCCACCATCTTTTAATTATATGTAACCTGACTGATGTATGGGCATAATGAAAAAAATAACTAGAGAGAGTCAGAGCACCAAAATATCATGCTGATTCACTTGCAGAGATTTTTGTAGACGAAATTTTGTTGATATATGCTATGTAATACTGTAAGTGTAATAAACTGGACATATATAGATACTCAATGTTTTAATTTTGATTTCTAGTCTGTCAGTGAAAATATTACTTTCAAGAAACTTAAAATTTCATTGTAGGCTACTTGATTATGTTTACTGAATCTTGAGAAATGTATATAGAATGCATTAAAAGCTATGGATTCATGAGAGTAATCCTTAACTCATGACAGTGTCAGACAAGGCATTTAATAAATTTTGAATTGATCAACACACATGGTGAGATACCATGCACTTTCATGTGCTTATTACATGTAACTTGACTGTCAGAAGCTTAAGAAAATGTGGGTGAAATGATATTTTCGTGATTAAAATTAAAGCCTTTCTTTTTTTTCTTCTCATTGCATTCTAGATGGGTGCAAGCATGCAGCGCAGTTCTTTCCACCATGACATGCTAGGTTCCATGAGCCCAGGTGCAGGCCCACCACCTAAGCTCAGAGGTGGCATCTCCAACCTGGATGGGCCTTTAAATTCAGGCACTAACATGCAATCAAGCATGACTACCTCTGGATCTTTCCACACAGCTAACTATGCCATGAACATGTTAGACGAAGGGCAGCGTGAACTGCTCTCAGGAAACATGAGCTTGAGTGTTCTTCACATGCATGAAACATTTCATCGGCACCGCCACCCGGGAGTTGGATTGTACCAGCGGCAGGCCAGTGGAGGTGCCACCCCTCATTCCCAGCAGGAGACTTCGTTTACCACCAATATACCAAGGCAACACACAGCTTTCAGCTGGAGACAACAGCCACAACCTCCTCATGCTAGCTCTGCCTTGGGCTCTCCAGTTTCTTCAGATGTGCTGTCCTCAACTCTTTCAACTGGATCGGTGATTCATCAGAGTGGGGCACAGTGGCCTGGTGATACCACAGAGTTGTCCCTCCTCAGCCGGCCAGTACAGACTCAAGCTGCCGCAGGTGTTGGGACTTATCCCCAACCTCCGTTTGGCCCACCGAGCAGAGACCTGAGGTCTGTGCCCCTTCCCGACCCCTTATCCCATGATCTATTTGATGATGATAACAATATGGGTCCCTCAAGTCTTCCCCCACTGGGTTCAGTGGACCCGGCTTTCTCTCTAGGTGCGACAACCAGAACTGCTGCCGGGGGATTCCGGCCTCCCAGCGATTACATGCCACAGATCAAAGAGGACATGACAGGGGAACACGAACTTGATACTAGTGCCACACATACATCAGAGTTGAAAAAATAATTTTAAGATCAGTGGAAGCTAATGTTTCAGTACTATTGTTTTTTGTTGTTGTTTTTTTTTGTCTTGTGTATGAATGTCAGCAATTTTTCTTTTGTGTTATTTGAATTAGGTGGTTCGTAGAATTTGAACAGCCAATACAGGGAATGAAAACTTACAGGATGATGTATTGGGGTGTAGTGAAAGCGGCAACGCTGTGCGTTTTAATATCTATGTGACTAAAGATGAACGATATAAAATGATACTTGTGAAATTCAAAATTTCAGGGAGAGGATCTTAGCCATACGTTTTAGAAACTGTAATCAAACAAAATCAAGTCACATGTGGAAACAGCTGTAGTTCTGTTAAACACATTTGTGAACAACATTTCAGATTCTCTTCTTTTGATCTGGTTTCTTGAGTTATTGGCATTGATATAAGATTCAGCACAATTATGGCTACAGTGCACCATTCTTGAGTTAGAAACACAATCTGTGAGTAGATTTAATTATTTTTGTGTCTGGGGTAATATTTTTGAGGTTTCATAAAGATTGGCCCCTCAGTTTGTATTTACAGAGATTTTTGCCAGCTTAAGTAAGGAAAGTGCAAATCACCATGGTAGTGTATCAATCTAGAGTTCCTCTGCATCACATGCAAGAAAATGCTAAATATGTGTAAGTACAAGTATATTATAAATGAGAATGTCTTTTGCAAGGAATGTGGACAGTTGTGTGGTGCATTAAGACATCCTCTCCCGATACATATCATCATATCAAGCATAATAGAAAGGGTTACAATAAGAGCATTTTTTTCACTTTGGTTGAAAGGTGCAACACAAATGTTTAATCTGTCAAGTAAACCTACAGTAAATATGTCTAAATTATTAAAAGAGATACTGTTTTTGAGTGCGCTTTTTTTTCTCCTTGAGCTATAATGATTTATTACAGTGTAACAAAGTTTCACCACCCTTTATTCTGTGAGGAAAAGTTTACAAGGTGCATTCTGCAAATCAATGCGTGGTTGAATATGCTGCAAATTAAAGTGTTTTTATCTTTTAAGATATTACAGTTTGAAACCACTCATGTCTATCTATTAAATTAAAGAAATTCACTATATTTAACAGAATGGGTACAGTTTGTCATCTGTAAAATACTCATTTTTCCTTCCGCTGGCATTCTTTGTTAACACCGCATAATCTAAGTGCAATACAGTGACTGTCATGCCTGAGAAGCTTGAAAGAACATTTTTACAGCACAGATTAGGAATTTTAAAAGGCCTGACAATATATAAATGTTCCTAAACATTATGAGTACACCTGCATGCATTTCAAAGTTTGTATTTTGTGAAGGTTTTGTTCAAGCATATCCTTATATTGAACATAAGTTTATTGAGGTATCATTTTTTGGTGAATCACTGTTGATGCTTTTGCAATATGAAAGATTTAATAAGGACTCTTGCCTCACATTTCCTTCATTTAAAATGGATTTTTACAGAATTTTGTTTCATACCATTGGCCAAGCTGCTATGTGCACGAGAGAAAGAAATATAATGAAGTATTTATTTCTTTTCAAAGTTTCTTAATTTTTCGTCATTTTTGGACCAGCGAACAAAGGGAACTTCATATGTCTATCTCCATTGTTTCATGGTCAGGTAAAGACTTATGAAATATCTCTCATAGTCATATCCATTCTGATTAATGAAATATGAAGCACACTAATCAACAGGAAGAGCAGGGTTCTTTGGGAAATACAAACAGTGAATGAAACATTGCTCTGGCTACATAGCTTTGGTATATATGAGGATACATGTGTCTGTCCATTTCCTTGTGTCAACACTGCACTGTGAGTGACAGTGTCCATCTTTTTTTAGCACAATGTGAACAAGTAAAGAATCACTTCCAGAAGAAACTTTAATAGATTATACAACTGATATTGTTTTGTATGTACTATGCGAAATATCCTTTTTTCCTCATTTAGTACCCCCCCACCCCACATTCCACCCCTCATCTCCTCCCTCCATCCAAAAGAGTTTGGATAGTTGGGGGACTTATCTAGATTTAGAATTCAATTTGTAAACTGATCCAAGGGCTGTTTGAGTAAGCTTATTTCCCACCAGTTTTGGCTTTAAAAGGCATCAGTGCAAAATAGAATTCAATTTTGTGGAGCATAAAACAATTTGTCATAAGATACACTGGTCACTTAAGGGGGGGGGGGGTGTCCTGAAGTTGATTTCTTTTATTATTAAAGATAGGCTATTTTAACCTTGTCCATCGCATTCGGCATGTTCAAACTAGAGGAAAACAGTGAAAA
>JBCEWB010667258.1:4006-17451 GCA_039654565.1 Peronia peronii
GCGAAAGAACTGGTTTTGAAAAAGGGGTGAGGGGTGGGTGAGATGGAACCAGTACGTAATGTCAAGGGTGAGGATGATGACATGAGCCCGAGGGGGGAAAAGGACTACTATATCTAGACAGAAAAACACCAGCTGCATCTGGCACACACATACACACATACACACACACGCACACACACACACAAATACACACACTCACAAAAACCATACTCTTTCAACATGACCACCATGCTTCTAGCACCTACTAAACCTATATGAACAGATATCTCACTCAACTCCTATCAAAATTAACATGACTGGTAGCTACTAAACTCAGTGAGAGGTCATGATTTGATTTACAAAAGTAATTCTATAGCAATGCTTCACAGACACCATATAACGATGAAGAATCAAAGTATTCAGACATTCTGGTGAAGATAATTTATGCACAATGTCAGTTCCAAAGTAGCTCTTACTCATCCACAAATCCATCCACATAATAATACCCAGAGCAATAACCTTTGCGTATGGAAGCACGCAGAACTAGATGCACTCATTCATACCGCTACTTTCATATTCGCGAAGGCTAGCGAACACGAGCTAGTCGTCCTATGGTGTAATGGATTGGGGGCCAAAGAACATTCGCTCCTTTGGCCACATGAGTTCTAAAATACCCCTATACTTCTTACGAAAATACATGTGTCACCAGATCCACCCATCTATCAACAAAGTTACTCATCCATCCATCTTTATTTAAATCATCCTAAAGCAGTTACATGTATTTTCATGCCCATCTTTACTTCCCGTCCCATATTCACATGTTCACCAGCTATAGACATACATGTATTCAACTGCCCACCTCGTAATTCACCCAATTTCCAGCAATTCACTCACCTATCTAGCAACAAGCTCATGCCTACTATCTTGACCCACCCACTCACGAAGACTGGCCAGCATAATCCAGTTGTCCCAAGGTGAAGTGGGTATTAGGTCAATGGATACTAGCCCCGTCATTGAGTCGTAAAATGATTAGGTTTGTAGTGGCTCACTCTTGTAGAGTGATATGACATCCCTGACTGCAAACAGTTGAACACTGTGGCGAAACCTTGTTCTTTCCTGTAACTGACCTTGTTGAGAGTCAAAATTCAACCTTAACCCCGAGCTGCCATGTAATGCAAACTCATTTCTATACTCAGTGAAACAGAGAACAACGAAATAGAACGAAGTCTAAATTTGAACTCATAAGAATGGCCGTGAGGAGCCAGGTAAGAATACGGAATTTGTGCTACTAAAAAACCCAATTTCACCATTTCTTAAGAAAGGACTGTTTTTGCATCACATACCTGTTCACTGAGTTTCTAGGACATGGCAAACATGGAAATTTTTTTTTTCACCATTATGTAATAATAATGGCGGCCATTTTGGATTTTTATCACACCTTTTTTATTTGCCTATAACTTTTTATTTTGTTTTTCGGCCAATTGTTCTGAAATTTGCTATGAAGCAATTTAGGACATATATACATCTGTGTATGGAAGGATTTGAAATTTGCTAGTCCCGTCTCTCTGGTACAACTTGATGATTATTTATGTATTTATTTTTCACTAATTTTCCTTATTCAAACAGCAATAAAACAAAAATGAGTAATGATATTACATTTTTTGTTCTGTACAAATCTTTGTTATATGATGACAAAACAACCTGCCAAAAGTTATCCTATTCGGATAAAATAAAAAAGTAGCAGGGATTTTTCTGCAGAAAAATAATTTTCGAGAAAATCCATGAAAAAGTAGATTTTTTCCTCAGATGAACTTCAAAATCAAGACAAAAACATGAAAAGGAGGCTCTCCTCACTTTCTTTTTACATGCTGACACAATCATGTTTCATGTACAATGGCGAAGCAAAATTGAAGTTTTTCAATTTGACCCAAATATTGAAAATTTTGACCTTTATTTGCCCGCACATGCCCTTGAGATAGAGATAGTAGAAGCAAGAGTGGAAAGTTAGTTAAGACTTATTCAGGAAACAGCAAAAAAAGAATATTTAATCATGGTTGAGAATGGCTCCTGGTGAGGAAACAATAACATAAGAAGGACGAGGAAGAAGATGTGAGGGGAATGACTGTTTTGGTAGCAAGATGGTATTTATAATCATCATCCCTGGTATTGGATACACACCTCCAATCCGTCCAATCTTGTAGATATTTAAAGTATCCCAAGATTGGAGGCACGTCCTGAGATTGCTTCAGTGTTTGAGGGCAAAATAATGTGGAATTTTTTATTTTAAAAAGGAAAAAAATGTGTCCGGTTGAAATGACAACGCCGCCATAGTTTGGGATTTTGTGTTTTGAAAATTAGCTATTTTCAAAAGTCCAACTTCAAAAGTACTGAATGTTATTGAAATAAATAAAAATACTCTATATAACAGATAGTATCCATTTTTTTTTTTTTTTTTTGTTTTGTTTATATGTCATACTATGTCTATCATTTATTAATATGTATAGGCGGACGTGTATATTTCTCATTTGTCTACCAAATATCCACATTTCCGTCCAAAACATTAATAAAATTCAGAAAAAGGGATACATACAATTGAAACGCATGCTACAGGAACTGCATTGTCAAAATTTGAAGTCAGTTGATTCAGAAATTTAAAAAAAAAAAAAAAAGTGAGAACAAAACTCATGTTTTGAGAAAAACGGGATCGAACCTTTCTGTAATGTCATCTGGTGATGTGTGTTGGCGTCGTTTTGGGGATCTAAGGCTGATGGTTCTGGTTCTAGCTATTATTTTCCTCATATCTGAAGAGGTCAAAGTGTCTAACACTGCAAAAAAAAAAAAAAAAAGATTCTGTTTTTTCATCCCAAAATGTCGTTTTCAGGATTCGCACCCCCCTTAACTCATCCATTCAATCCATTAGAATCTGCCCCTCCCCATGTAACCCCAAACCGTTTTTTTTTTTTTTTTATCTTTGATTTTTTATTTTTGTTTATACAGATACGGGCAACAGAAAAAAAAACTGACAAAATGAAATGCTAATAGCTGTATTCTTCTCACTGAAACTGCTCATTGAAAAGACATGTTATAATTCATCCAGCAAATATATTTAATATTTACATTGCATTTTTCTGTCTGCCACGTAATCTTATCAACCATCCACTCATAAACATTTTCACCTGGTCTCCTATACATATTACATTCAGCCGTTCTTCTATGGACAGAACAACACCTAATTTAGAAACATCTTCATCACCCATCAGACACAATGATCAATCAAACGCAAACAAATTTGTCTACCCAACCAAGAATGTATTCACCATCCAGGTAAGAATATACCTGGCATACCTTATCCACCTGCACATCATCTACCAATAGACTTATCTCTTATCTTCTTATTAATAACGTCAGCAATTTACCAACATTGCTTCTTAAACAATTCGCGGGAACACAGGCAAGTGGTCACCATTATTACGGCATGATCTTCCAAGATCCGGATAATGATATTGATAATCGTGGCTAAAACTTAAAGACCAGCTCAGGGGCTAAGAGGCTTTGTTGCTTTAATCCAGCTGGACGCTTAATGGCAATGGAGATGCTATCGGAGTTCGAGCACTGAATCTTTTATTTTATCTCTGTTGTGGTTGTTGTTGCTACTGCTGTTGTTGTTGTTTTTGTTCTTGTTCGTGTTGATGATGTTTTTGTTGTTAATGATGAGCATATTGTAATGGTAGCTGTTCTTGTTATTGTTGTTATCCTTATGCCGAAGTTTGCTATTGTTAGTATCTACTGCTGAAGCCTTTGTTGTAGTGAATTTTGTCACTTTTTACTGCTGTTGTTAGTAGTAGGTCGCATATATTTTAATTTATTTTGTTACTATACTGAATGGATTTTACTTGGGTCCATTCCATCCATCTACATGATATCTCATTTCTGTTGTACCCGATTTATGCCATCCTTGCCCCATATGTTCCCAGTCTAGGGCAGTAAACATATGGGGCAAGGATGGCAGTCTAGGGCAGTAAACAATCCCGATGTGGCACCGCCCCTCCGGGGCAAGCCGAAAGGGACCGAATCCTAGAACAGAACAGAACAGTAAACAAATTTTAACTTTATTTCATAGTCTGAGATACATAATTTTGAACAAGCGCTTTAAGTCTGCAACTGGTTACTGCCAGTGTTCTCCATTTCCATTCTGTAATCTCTACTGAGTCAAAACCATTGACATTTGTCATCTGTTGAACAAACAACCAAAGCGTTGTCCTTGTGCTGGACATAAGAAAGCCTACATCTGGCAGATCTACCAAATCTAAGAACTTTCTCAAACATCCATGCAATGATATGATAAAAGTATTTTTCTCCATTATAGACTTTTTTAAACTGTTCATTGCGAAGACAGCGTCATATTTTTTTTTTAAGAAAAGCCCTTCGGGGTGAAAATCCAGACTTCCTCTTTGACTACAAAGAGGGAAGAAAGTAAATTTTTAAAAAAGACGGAGTGGAAAACGAAAGTAATAGAAGAAGAAGAGAAAGAAGAAGAAGGCAAACAACAAGAAGAAAAACAAGAAGGAGAACAAGAAGGAGAAGAGGCAGGACGACAGAGGGAGAAAAAGAGAAACATGGGAGGCAGAAAGAGCCCTTATCTTTCACCAGTTACACTTGGCCTTGTTTGTGCCTTGTCTCACGGCTTTGTTTGCCGTAAAACCAGTAAATATTGACAGTGTCGAAAGCCTCCCTCGCAACTACAGACAGTGGCGCTGACGAAGTTCTCAGAGCTGTGGCATGAGCAAGACCTCAGAGAGCGCCGTGTGAGAAAGTCATTGTTTAACTGGGAGTGCCAAGCCGCGGGGTGTTGACAAAAATTCACCAACTCCCAACTGTTTCGCAGTACGATTTACCATTTAGAGAATTCCAAGAGATTTCATAGGAATGCACTAGCCGATTGTAACAGAAATATTACCGTGGTAAACGCCTAATACTACTAGTAACGATATATAATCAAACCCTATTGCTGTGTTCTGCGATGGGCATATTCAGTGCGTTTTCTATGTGATCTTCTAACAGGGAGGCCCAAAATCTATTATATGTAGCTGTGGAGAAAAAAAATAGCAATCGATTAGTCTCAACCATAGAAAATCTCAAATGGAACCTAAAGGGTGCAAGTTCCAGAGGCAGGTCAAGGAATACTTGAAGATATGAGGCTCACGCTACCACGAGGAAGACACAACTGGCGGCTGGTTTGGTGAGAAATCACAAGGAAAGCATAAGATAATAATGACAGCTTCAAGAAGTTTTGTAAAAAAAAAATGTGATCCACAAAGTGGTTTATAGGTCAATAATGATGATGACAAGATAAAGTTATCGATATCGTGTTCGAGGATGACTGACATCCATAAGTCTATCTCAGCATTGCCTGAAACATTGATTAACAACATTCTCTAATGTCCATACCCTTAGAAAACTTCTGATAATTCTTAATCGGTCCTACAAAAGCAATAATCTCAACTGAAGTTAAGGAAGAGAAAACTGTCAAATCCAAATTTTGGCACACTGAAATCTTGTCTCGCACAAATTTTTCGAGAAGAGTTAAGAAGGAGAAAAAGAAAAGAGAAAATTTGAAAGAAAAATGAAGTGTAGGCTTAAACCTGTAGAGCTGCTGATGGACAAAATGAACATATGGAAACGGTGGGATTGGGGGGGGGGATAAAAATGGTGAAGAGGAAAATAACCAAAGATGGTCAAAGACTTTTCAACGACATCAGAGTTGGAGAAGGGAATAATGAGTGGCCAAAAATAATAATAATAATAAAGTTCAGAACCAGAGAGTAGAAGGCGATAATGAGGCGGAGAGATACTGGAAAAAGAAAAGGAACAGAAAAAGAGGCTGTAAAATTTTCACACACTGCCTGTCACACTGCCTGGAAGGAACCCAATGATGAGAGTGAAAAAATAAAAATCCTGCATGAGAGAGAACGTGAAGAAAGTTAAAAAGGACAAACAGTAAGCTAGTCTTGCAAGACATGGGGAGAGTGAGAGAAAGTACAGAGAGAGAATAGAGAAAGGAGAGGGAAGAAAGACAGAAAAAAAGAGAGCGACAAAAGAAGAGAGAAGTGAGATAGCGAAGAAGATAGAAAAAGACATAGACAGAAGGAAAGGAGGGGTAAAGGATAAGAGAGAATAAAAGAGAGAGAGAGGACGGGCGAAGGAGAAAACGAAAAAGTCAAATTAGCCTACATAGTCCTATCTACATGAAGTCAGACATGAGAGATGAGATATTATGTCCGCAAAGAGAGACCAGTTCACACAACGCCCATACCATGCCGCACCAGATTCCAGGCCATTGCTAACTGTCAACTCGTGCTGGGAAATGACGTCAACAGACTAATGGGGAGGTCAGGACGGATGCTGGCTCAATCCAGCAATGCTAACGATGTCTTCCCTCATCATCAGTCATTAGACACTGTGTCTTCGTGGTCTTTTCATAATATCTGTGTGTCTCTGAATCTTCATTTCTCTCTCTTTCTTCCTCTCTCTCTTCATGTTTGTTTGCTTGTTTGTTTGTTGTTTTATTTTTACTTATCGTGTGTTCTTTTGGTTCCGTATTTCTTTCAATTCTCTCATTGTTATCCAATGCGTTTTTCTCCAAGTCTTCATATATTTTCTCATTTTTTAGTACTTTTTTCCTCTCATATTTTTCGCATCTTTAAAATATATTCTGTCTTTGTCAATTTGTCTTATTATCATTGTTGCGTGTTTTTTTAAACATCCTTTCATCTTATTCCTCTGTTCATAGCTGTGACACAAAAACTTCTTTGCTGTTTTTTCTTTTCCTTCTGTTTTATGTCAGTTTTACGTGACTTTCTTTCTCTGTGTTTTTGCTTTTTCGTGGACGAGCAATTGCTCTTGTTGAGTCATTATTGTTAGATCTCTATAATCACCATCGTCATTTATACAAAATATTGCGTTTCATAATTTGAGACAGAGGTTGTCAACCGGCAAATGACTCAATGCATTAAAATGCTTTTATAACAAATAAAAGAATACCTCATATATTGGAACTGATGAATATACAAGACATAACTTCCAATAAATACCTTCTTCTTCTTCTTCTTCTTCTTATTATTATTTACTCTTGTTCACCTGCAGAAAAGATTAAATTCTCGAACCGTGCAGGAAATTAACCCCATTGCACTACAGAGGACAGTGAGCATTGTGCAAACGATTCTTGTCTGAATGTCCAGAGTAGCGACATGACTCACTGCGACAGTCAATTTCCTTTAGATGTCATAACAAATTGTGCTCCGTCGTTTCAAGGAAATCAAGGGGGAATAAAGTCGGTCTGACTCATGACTTTCCAAAACCATTGGAAAATTAGGCAGCAAATTATCTGCCTTACGTCAGGCGGCAATCATAAATAGAATTCATTTATTATTTGATTCTTTATTCCTTTCTCCTCCCCCCCCCTCTCTCTCTCTTTCTCTTTCACTTTCCGCTTACTCTCCTCTTTCTTCCGTCTTTCATTCTTTTCACTCTCCACTCCCTGTTCTCATTTTCTAACTCCTTTGTCTCTCTCTCTCTCTCGCTCTCTCGTTCCTCCCCTCTGTCACCCTGACAATTTATTCATTCCTCCTCAACCACTCATCTTCTCAATTACTTTCTTATCTCTCTTCCCTTTTGTCCTTCTTTGTCTGTCTCTCTGTTTTCTCTCTCTTTCTCTCTCGCTCGTTCAATGTTTTCCTCCCTGAATTCATTTTCTATCCACCATCCAACAAAATGGTGGGGACAGGGCCAGAGATTGTTCATCTCCACAATGTGGACATCAGTAACACCAAATACATCCTCGTGCGGGCACTGTATGAAGGTTTTCCCCCTGATGAAGAGAATCACAGGGAACGAATAATTATGTTTCCTGGACAGCGCCATCTTGTTGGTTCTGGCGTCCAGGAGATGGTCAAGCAGTGGTGTTGGTGTGAAGAGGGGACCGCAGAACAGACAGGGAATGTCCCCAAGGCGTGGTTCGAGACCACTTGACCAGAGCCATCAAGACCCCCTTTTGGTCAAGGTTCAGTCGTCGTCAATTTGCTATGGGACTGGCTGGCACAATTACTGTCTCCCTTGGCCTGATCTTCCGCTGATTATCAGCGAGTACTGTCACCCTTTCCTCCCTCCCCCTCCCAAACTCCTCCCGCCTCCCCTATCTTTCTTTTTATTCTCTCTATACCCAGTGTTTCTTTGGATTTGGGCGGGTCGTACAGTTACGCGATATCGATTTCATATGTATTTGACTTTTTTTTTTTTTATATAATTCTTGTTTCTTAACGATGCCAATTTTATTATTATTTTTTTTTTTTGGTCATAATAATTGCAGAAATCACATGCATGAAATTCTCATTTCGATTAACAACTGAGCGTAGCTCTTCATCATTTTTATTGAGTAACTGAGAATCCAAAAAAAAAAAAAAAAGATCGGATCGTTTGGCAGTGAGTTCAAAAATTCAATCCTTAATCGATGTTTTACTCGTGTTCCAATTTCAAATCAAGACGTTTCTTTATCGTATTTATTCGATTATTCGGGTTGGAAAGAACGGGAGCCTTGTACTGAGATGAAATGAAGGTAATTGGTTAGCCATTTTTTTAGAATATAAAGAACGGAAAATATGCAAATTATTGAGAATAGCCAAGGTTCTACTTTGTTTTACTGCAGATTCACTATATCGTGTCATATCCCCTTCTCAATTTCCTGCACATCTATTCATCAAGGACTTTAATTATTTTATCATTGTCGTTGTTATTATTCTCCCCCTGTTGCGTTGCCTTTCATCAAGGATCTATGTCAACCTTTTCTCCCAATTAAGGAATTAATTAAGATATAATTGCTATTCTTGTTTTCAATCTAAACGCAATTCCTACAGAAAAATAAACACTTAGATGCTTCCCATTGCTGCCTAAACTGGAATATGTTCCTAACTGTCAGAAACATTGATAAAATCCAGAAAATGAAACTGAGATCGCCGTCCAAAAGAGATAAATTCGTTCTGTGTCCAGAGGATCGAGGAAGGATGTAAAAGTATAGATTTACGAAATCCTAAGCTCTTCACATAAATATGCAGGTCCTCACTAGAGTTTTCGATTCAATATTGTAATACACAATTACTCGCAACGATCCCAATGGCAAAATCGACTTTTGGTTTCCATACCACAACAGAACGATTCAAGACCATTCCTCTGCGAATATCGATTCTGCGAATCATTACGCTAAGGGTTTGAGACAAGATTACCTTTGGATTGTAGTCGGGCTTTCTGGGACAATTCGCCGAAACTGCACATTGTCGGACTCTGGGAACTTCTCTCTAAATATGCCTGCCGTCCATGACGATGATGAAATAAAAGCCGAACGCATTTGAAAAAATCATGCAATTGTTGGCTATAACACCAATGTCTTTCCTATCATATATGGTTTTTTAAAAAATGCTGAGCATGCTAGAGAATCGAATTATCTGCAAATTGGTAGAAGGCGTTGTGCGTACAAGTAATCTCTCCTGCCTACAAAAACAGTCAACCAACGGGCCCAGTCGACTGAGTATTACAGTATTCCTTAAAATATAATGATTTATAACTGACAAATTCATGAGGGTGTGATTCGCAAGTGTTCTGAAACAGTTAAAATAGATGAATCGAAACGTTCACCTTCAAACCAGCTCGTTTCTTCTTCTTCTTCTTCTTCTCCTGCTTCTTCTTCTTTTTCTTCTTCTTCTTATTATTATTACTATTATTATTATTATTATTCATCTTCATCTTCCCTTTTCTGCTCCATCCTCTTACTTTTTTTAAATCTTAAATTAATGAGCATTATATTCACAAAGTGTTTTTTTTTTTTTTTGTTTGTTTCATTCGGTGTTTTGTCAATGTAAATTAATGAGCCTGCACTGATTCAGACGTATTCCTCTTGACCAGGAAAGGGTCACAAGGGGAGAGAATCCTATATGTTTCTCGGTGTGTCCACCACTGGCTCTTGCCCAGCCCTCGATGTGATTATCTTGTGCCTTAAAAGCCGAGACAACTCATCATTGACCAAACTGTGACATCCTCCAGCGTGAACTGAAGCTGGCTGTACGTGTCATATTTTGTTCATAGAAAGCTAAAAAAAAAAAACATATTGTAGTTATGAGTTACGTCGCCAACATAATAATAAGATAACTGGTCACTTTCTGCTGGAATGGCGTAAGTTCAAACTGCTGTGATGCTTTGAGTCGTGTTTACATTAGATTATGTCTTGAACATAGTAACTCCATACGCTATGGTGACTGCATTGGCATGATGTGGGTGTGACAGCTTACTCAGATGATACTTCTAGTCTACCTGTATTAGTACTCTCTGTTCATTTCATCACGACTTAATATATTCTAATTACTAAAGAACATGCTCATGGGTATCAGAAAATGTTGAGATTACATTACGTGGCTACATTGTACATTTTTTAACTCATGTTTAGAATAGCGGATGATTCATTTTTATTTTTATTTTATTTATTAAGAAGATATTACTTAAGATTTCTTTTACAGCTAGTATTTTGATGCGAGTCGGTGATGATTGACAATGGCGATCATTGCAAGATTTTACCATGGAAATAATACTTATGACCACTATATTCCTCAAGTTTGACCAGCACCACAAAATCAAAGACTGCTCAGAGATGCGGCTCATGGGGGAAGACAAATTGCGGTGGGCCACCATAATCGCAGGCGCGCCCTTGCCATAATGAAGCCATCACAAGGCTCCGTGGAAACAGCCGCCGAGTCATAAATACGCGAACGAAATGAAAGGAAAATCCACATCTAGACAGGATAAGTTAAGCTTGTCACGCAGGGATAGGTTTGATGGAGATATAGTTGCCAATTAATTGTAGGCGACAGACATCAGCATCTTCTCCTGTCTGCGTGTTTGTCAAGCCTCGTATTCTTGTGGACGAATGTAGGTTTGGAGCGTCAGACACTGTCTTAGTGCTCACCCATATACACCACTCTGCCATCCAGTTGGAAGGAAGTTGTATAGACAGATATTCAGGTAGACCAACAGATATACAGACAGATGGATAGACGGATAAACAAGTAGACAAAATGGATAGAGAGAGTGAAATAGTGAGGGAGAAATGCATATTTTATCAAGATCAAAATATTTATCTTCCATTATTTATACAAATAATATTTGGCATGTGCAAATACATTTTTATATTATATGCTGACTGAATTTTCATCTATCTGTTTACTATGACAGGACATAAGACAGTAAACGCCGTAACAGCACAGCAGTATCTGAGAAGAAGCTCAAAAGTTCCCTATGCTTCATGCCAAGACCATTACGTCTACATCTTTTTCTATCAACACACCATCGTAGCTCTTGGGTACCAGACAAGGTGACGTCATCAGGAATAAACATCTTGCGTTCCCCTTGAGAAGGTGTGAGAGATCCTGGGTTCAAATTCATTTTGCGGCACCAGTGGGCGAATCTTGGTTGTGTGGGTGAGCTGCGATGCCAATTTGAGTACTCATTATTGTATATGATAGATCTGTATTGTTTGGCATGGCTTACGTATATTACTGTTGGTGAGTTCCTTTCATTCACAGGTGTCACCGACGTTAGATCGGTGACATCTATAGAGATATGATTTTGTGGATTCAATGTCTGGACAATGTTTAAGAAAACTGAGAAAAGGTCATCAAAATATTTTATGTAATCAAATCCATCTTTCCAAGAGTTATCTATCGGCGACATAGCTGCTCAAACATGTATTGTCCATTGCAATTATGTCCCCTCTTTTCCAAATCAAATCTTAATAGAGTTAAATCTTTTGAATAGCTGAAATGAATGATTTTGAACAGGTCCAGAACACTGGCATCAACCAATACTGAGCCCTTTGTTTGTTTGGGGTGTTATATGATACTTAAGATTTAAGATCTACTCTTTGAATAGAAAGGGACCATTAATAGGTTTTTTGAGGGCTGATGTCCTTTTAAATTTTCCCCAGTTCTTCTTATTTCGTATGAATCTTATATTCAAAACTGGAACTTATCCTCTGTGATGAATGCTCCACCTTAGTGTGTAACTATGCCGTTGTTGATGTTGTTGTTATTGCTATTGATAATGATGATGATTTTGTTGTTGCTGTTGTTGTTTTTGTTGTTATGTTGATGTTGACGACGGTATGTTTGCTTTCGATGGGTTTGTTGTATTTGTTGTAGATGTTATCAATTTTTTGCCCTCCCCCTCCCCCCCCCCCCTTCCAAACCACCACCACCATTTCTTTTCCATAAACCACTGTAACATTAACTATTGTTGGAGGTCTATTTCTTATCTTCAATTAAAGAGAGAAAGCCACTATAGCGTTTGCTTTCTCCTTATTTTTACTGATTGTTTGCTTCTCCCTCCCCCCACCCCCCCAATCCCCTCTTCATTTCTTTCCAGCAAACCAATGTAAGATTAACTATTGTTGGAGGTACTCTCTTTAATTGAACTTATTGGAAATAGAGGTAAATCACTATCGCTTTTACTTTGTCGCTGTTTATACTGATTGTAACAATGCCCTTTCGCTATTTTACACACGATTTAATGACGAACAGGCACTGCACAACTCGACGGCTATAGGACCTAAATAAACCAGATTTATCGCTGGGGATAAATAAATTTACCCTTTGGGATAGATAAATTTACCTCAGATGATACATTTACCTCACACTGAGAACCTGGTGAAACCCCGATGAGAGCAAAGTATACCTTATATCACCGTTACTGGTGCGCCTTTTACTGGTGCGCCTTTTGCCAAGAGTGATGCTACTACTGCGTTGCTGGAATCTGACTATACTGGCTCGTACAGGCATTACGTTTTATCTCCATCGGATCATACAAGAAGAGTTAGAGATAAAAAGACAGAAGTTAAGAGTGAGTGTGTTTGCATTTAGTAGGTAGTGAATCAGGGCTGGCACAGAGTGTCCAAAATTTCGGGTTTGCTCTGAGCCAGATGAAACTTTATACAGCAACAGATAGGTCCTAGCCACAAACCCGTAACTTAGCAAGTCAAAGAATATAATGCTAACTCAACAAAGACATTGTTAACAAAACGAGAATAAATGTTAACAGAGCGGATACAGGATGAATAAAACAACTTACAATAGTAAAAGGAATACAAACTAAGAATGTCTCATCTGCTTTACACCTCTTGTTTCAACAAGACAAGTCTCACAGACATTATTATTTAATTGATATGACATTACCGCTGAATCTCAGATAATTTTCCTCAGCACAGATTATTTACTTTACATCCAGCCCTGTATTCTCTGCCAGTCTATCTGTCTGTCTTTTTATCTAGTTAATCTAATCTATCATGTTGTTGTTATTTTAGACAGATAGATAGATAGATAGATAGATAGATAGATAGATAGATAGATAGATAGATAGATAGATAGATAGATAGA